>NJCR01000001.1:0-23040 GCA_002234235.1 Fusarium hostae
CCGAAAGGTTCATGCGTCCCTAGTCATTGCCTAATCTATTATGTATTAGCCTTAAGCCACTATCTGCAGAGATGCCTGGCTTACCCTAGAGCAGGGGAGCAAGTACCGGCTTGGCTCACCCGGCTCCCCCAGGTCGCGCGATTGGTTGTGAAGCCAGAGTAGAATACACATCTTCTCCTAAATCCCTCTGCAGGACGGAGAGCGCCTTGCTCATGGGTGATCTCAGTGAGAGCCTTGTACAGGACGATGGGCTCATAGAGGCGGCGTTTCTGCCTGGATTTTAGAGGGACGAGATCATCTGTTGACCGTTAGTTAACGTTTATCTCATTGATGAAGAGTCAGCTTACTGTTAGTCATGGTTATTGTTGCTTTCAAGGGCCTTGTTTGCGCAATAAGCCGGAGTTCCTGTAGGTTCAACGAGAGCAGATTGCAATTACTCGAGCCAGTCACTAAGATAATTTCTTACTCTTATATAGGTTTAAGTATCGAAGAAGCCTTAAATCTTTCACCTTTTCTGACTTTGTACACTTTCTGACCACAAGATCTGCCTTGTCGAAGCCTCATGTCGGGGGCCGGCCAACTTGGGAGGCCCATCAGTTAATCACATCGCATCATGCGGGGTGACCAACATCTGCATCCCTCTCCAGTCGGCCTCCGACAGTCTTGATCGCCTTATTCGACACTCAACTTCATCAAGTCTTTCCAACCGATATGAACAATCTCACCGAAATTGGCCTGTACTTAGGTCGCAAATGTCGGACGAGGCAGAGTCGCGATATTGCGAGTCGCCTCACATCCAGGCTGTGCCGTTGAGTGGCCCGTCTTTGAGTATCTCGGGTCTTCTCTTTTGTTCTCCGTCCTTTTCTTATTCATCTTGCGATGTTTAATGGCGTCGCCTATATCAGACATGCCAGAGATGAGAATGTGCTGTCGGCCCCCGGCCGGCCTCCAAAGAGGCTCTATTCACCACGAGACTCTTTCAATGAGTATAAATGATCCTTCACTATCCTCTCAAGAGCAAACATCAAGACTTTTAGGCTCATCCAATGCTAGTCGCCATCAACTCAGCACTTCAGCAAGTCTTACCTCCAGAGTTACCATATCTCAAGCATGTCACGACGAAGCGACCGTTCTCATAGACACAGTCGTTCCAGCAGATCTCACCAATCTCAACAGGACGACATCCCCATTGATCCCAATCTGACTTCAGAAACCTCATACCCCGGATATACTGATACCCAAAGCTTTGCCTCGTACAGCCAGGCTGGTCCAAGTCAGAGCCAGTAGAGCGCCGACTCACAAGTCTCTGACTTCAACTCAGGTGCATACGCAATAGCCTCGAGTGCTCCAGAGACTCAGGACCCAAGCATGTTGTATTACATGACGCAGCAACCTGCAACTGTCAACCCCAATGAGGTTCTACTGAGTTCAGGGTCTTGTTATGCAACGCAGAATTACCCCAGCTCTTATCCAACTGCCGAGCCTAGTATGTTACATTCATCTCTAGTCGAAACAGAAACAAGCTAACGACATCTCAGCTCAACCGGAAGCTTCATCGTCTACAGCCCAGGCTACCACTCCGCACTACTGTTCAGAATGTGACCGCTTCTTCGGTGGTAACAGAGACTTGAAGTAAGTTCCGAAACATGAAACAGAGAATGTTTTAACTAATACGACGCAGCAAACACATGAAAACTCACAACAAGCCTGTCAAATGCAAAGCCGATCCCAACTGCAACGTCACCAAGGCAGAGCAGCGGGACATGGATCGTCACTACCGAACTTCTCACAGAGCCTACGCGGCGAGCAAGGGTATCCTCACCGAGGATAGGAACTGCGGATTTGAGGGGTGTGCTTCAAAGTTTACGAGGCAGGACAATCTGCTTAAGCATTGGAAGAAGCTTCACAACTACGAACAGTGACGGAACGGCCGGTGGTTCTATTTTCTTTCTTCCTATCTTTTATTAGCATATGCGGTCTTTTCCTTTGTTCGTCATATGTCTCCTGATCTCATGTGTTTTTGACCAGCCTTCCCTGCCTTGCCACCGGGCAAAGACGGGGGATCGCTTGAGAAGCGAGTATGGGAACGCGTAACAACAATTCAGAGTCACTCATTCACTGGTTCATTCTTTGGTATAGTTGTGGTTATATAGATGGAATATCATGTTTTGTTTTAGCATGTTTGTTTATTCAGGTAGAACAATAAAATTCTGTTGATTTCTCTTTTCGCTTTCTAGACACCTCCCAATCCCAGCCCAGATATCGTACTTTTCCTTCCCCCCGTTTCATTCAGATAAGCCAATGTGTCGTCGAAACCCCCTAATCTTGTAGTGTAGAAGTAGAACATGAACATGTATTATGATTTGACAAAGAGAATAGTTGTCATCAAAGGGAATCTTGTAACAACAGATACAACAATAAACCGTAAGATATGCGCCGGATCCGTAACGCCTCATCACTTCCCGTATTCTATCCCATGACCGAGAGCTGCCCCGTGAATAGTTTTGCGTTTTTGTTCGTTTAGCTCGGGTACGATCTAAACTCATGAGAAGGGGCAGGTAGCACCATTTGTAGAGGTGGCTCCAGAGCTGGGGCATCTGGCCTCGTTGCTGTTGATGGAGGTTGCCCTTGACGCAGAGCCGATGCTCAGGGTATCAACCTTGAACTCCATGTCACCAGTGCTGAAGAGCTCAAAGTGCATACGAGGGGCATCGACCTTTTGAGCCTTGAGATACTCAGCCATCTCGAGCATGAACTGCTCAGGACCGCAGATGTAGTACTCGGTAGAGCTGTTGCAAAGGTAGAGGTCTTCCTTGTCGACCTTGGCAAGATCCATGCGGAAGTCATGGTCGTAGGTGACACCGTAGACGTCGGACTCGGCGAGATGGGTCTTGAAGATGTTGGTGCGGAAGCTCGGGCGGTTACGGGCGATACGGCGGACTTGGTCGTAGAAGGGGACGGAGCGGCGGGAGCCGTGGATCCAGGAGACGGGACGATGAGGCTGGCGCTCGGAGACGGTGTTGAGGATGGACATCATGGGAGTGACACCGACACCGGCGGAGATGAGGACGATAGGAACGTTGGAAGTGTTGGACATGTCGAGGTAGAACTCGCCGGCGGGGTGAGTCAGCTCAACGATATCACCCTCATCCTTCATGTCGATAAGGAGGTTGGAGACAACACCGGGGTTGAGGGCATCGCCTCCGAGGTATCGACCGCTGCGGGTCATGTGAAGCCCCTCGTCTCGCTTGACGGTGACGCGGTAGTAGTCAGGTCGAGGAGCCTCGCTCAGGGAGTACTGACGAGACTGGACGTAGCCCTTATCGGCGATGGGCACTTGAACAGAGACATACTGACCAGGCTGGAAGGGAGGAAGACGCTTTCCGTCGACAGGAACGAGGTAGAAGGAGTAGATATCATCAGACTCCTCAACCTTCTTCTCGATGCGGAACTTGCGGTAGCCCTGCCACTTGCCAAAGTCACGATAGAGCTGAGCCTCGCGACCGATGAGCATCTTGGCAAGCATCCAGTATGCCTTCATCCAAGCCTCTCTGACCTGGGGTGTCATGGCAGGACCGAGGACCTCAGCGAAAGCAGCGATGAGATACTTCTCGACGATGGCATAATGTTCTGGCTTGATACCGAGGGAGCAGTGCTTGTGACACATGCGCTCCATTTTGGGGATGAGCTCTGTGATGTGGTTGATGTTGTTGGCATAGCTAAGGATGACGGCGGTGAGGGCACGAGGCTGGCGACCGTTGGCCTGGTTGACGGTGTTGAAGTAGTCGTTGAGCTCGGGGTGATCACGGAGCATGTTGCGGTAGAAGATGGTGGTGATGCGCTCTCCATGGTCGGTGAGGGCGGGGATGGTGCCCCGGATGAGCCTGGTTTGTTGGTATGACAGAGCCATTGTGAAGAGTGTGAGGTACTACAGTTGAAGTAGTAGTAAGAGAGACACCTCTAAGAAGGGTGAGGTTGAGTATGTAATAGACAGAGTCTTGAGAGATGTCGACAATGCTTCGTGTAACTGCTGTATATGTTGAGGTTGATAAGAGTAGCAGATGAATAAATGAATGAGATGTTTTAGTGAAGCAGAGTTCGTCAGTCGAGAGATGAATCTGAGTGGGAGTCGTCCCCAGATATTATATCCTCCTTCTCCTCCTCCTCATCGCTCATGGCCATGACACAGCAAGGGCATGGCATGGTATGGCATGGATACTGAGATATCACACGCCCCCAGTTGAATTAGAGTGGACGGGGTTGTACACCCACAAACAGAGATTATAGCAGTCACAGTAGAGAAAAAGTAAAGAAAGAAAATTCGAGCTTCTCCACAAGCCGTCTATTCCTCGTGGCCTAGTACTACCCCCAGGCGATAGAGGGTGTATCTAAGTGAGAGTGAAAAGTGAAAGTGAAGTGGATGGATGTTGGGAAATCCAAGCTCAGGAAGTCGTACGATAGAACAGCTGGGATCCATTGTTAGTTCCCTTTAGGTGGGTTGAGGTTTTCTGTTAGTGGGGTCGGGCCCTGTAAGCTCCAGGCTCTCCTTGCTTTTTGGAGTGGCCCGGCGGCTTCCACTGAAAGAACAGTGAAAACGAATCTTTTAGGGAAGTCTTGGCTATGAATGTGGTCCGAGGGCAGAAACAGGTGAGAAACGAGGCTGATCTAGATTCTAGATTCGGTAACCAAATCACAAGAAAACTCTCTTTTTAGTAAACTTGACAGTTTGAGGCTGGACGGATATGGCGTGTGGCGATGGTAATTATCAGTTAGTTACCTTTCTCTCTACTTAAGTCAGAGTACAAGCCATACAAGATCGACTTGACTCAAGTTTCACCTCTAAAAGAACATAAAAGAATGCTTCACTAACTAACTTAATTCCCTTCTAGTAGCTAGCTCTTGATCTCGAACTCTGTGGAGATCTACAGCTAAGATACAGTAGCTAGGCAAGTATATCATCGACGGGGATATCTGCCGTGCAATCCCTAGAGTCTCAGCCATGCGGTAGCCACGCGAGACAACAACAAGAATGCAACTCAACGCATGGCAACCACATGTTTGAGGAATGGAACGTCAGATGTGACCAACCGGAAGCGAGGGTCCAGAACTTGGAGGCGCGATTCTCGACAATTGCTATGTAACACGACAAATCACCAGAGACGAAAAGCAAACATTAGCCAAGCAAACAAACGACATGTAACTTATTGGCTTTCACAGCCCGTCTTAGACGCTTCAGACGTTGCAGCTTTATCAGCCAGACTCAAAAACGACAGGTCATGTACGAAAGGTCAAAGATACAGCCAGTATTACAGTCCATGGACGAGAAGTTCCGAGATAGAACGAGCTTTAAACGCACTGCATAACTAGTCAGTCTCAGAGCAATAAACCTCATCCAAGCTGTTGTTCTCGGGAATAGCATGGCCTCACCTCAACACCAAAAGGACCCTTGCACCCCCAAACTCCCTGTCTACCACATTCCCCCAGTAGCGTCCTGTCGGTACTAGTTTCGAGGTTACCTCACCCCAAGTTCGGTACCTGGGCTCGGGTCTTAGCAGCCACGTAAACTCTGTGTCTGGCCGTGGCGCAACAATAGGGAGCCATTGTGTGTGTGGTGGTTTGATTGTATCATCACCGGCCGGCAGAGGATTGAGCTGAACCCAACGACACCAAGAAAGCTGACAGTTGGCTGATTAAGATAGCTTCAACTAACGAATCAAGGGTACCTAATTAACCGGTTGTGTATCTCTATTGACAGAGTCCACTTCTCACGCGACCGTTGAGGTCTGCGTCATGGGAATCCTTTCCAAACCTTCAGATTGCCATAGTTACTGTGACTGTAGACCGAGGTTGTATTGCATCTGAAGACTGAGTGTACGTAGTAAAGCTTGTGAGTAGAGGGATCGTCAGCGTTTTGGCCAGAAACGGCGTGTCAATTGTTCCACAATGATAAGGCAATGGAATTCGGACTTGAGATTGTCTGTTGGTTCGACCGAGGTACAGTACTAGAAATTAAATGTTTCCAGAAGACATTCGGATTGTTCGATTACGGAACTAATCTCGTGTGCTGTGCCTGTGCCTGACATTAGAAGAACCCGGAACCATGCGAATAAGGGCATAGTTAGGCATACGTATGTAGCTGTGCATACCAACAGTCTAACTTAATAGACAGTCCGGTCAATGCCGTCCGTCTGCTTCTCCATATTCTCTTCCGAAGACGTCAGAGAGAGACAAAGTAAAAGGAATCCCGAGTATTCCGAATGGTCTGTGTTTCCGATCTCATCAATGCATTCATTTACCAAGTCAGAGCTTCGTAAGGAACATAAAACATGAACCGCCCGTAGCTTTGGCTCATTAAGATCCGCACCGACCACTCCTAGCTCCCGCCGCCTCTCAAACGTTGTCGATTCTCTCCGTAACTTATTCTTGCGTCCGGGCTCAAATTAGATGCTCTGTGCTTTCTGAACCCCATACTTGGACTGAGTCTCATGTGTTTGACAGCTTCTCCGTAGATATCGGCCAAAGCCGGAGACGGACGGGACATCGGATTGTCTTCCACCCGCATTCTTCGTCTTTTCTTTCAACGGCCGTTATTTCCCTTATTCTCGTTTCTCTGAGGGTAAGCTTGCCCTTTCTCCGGTTGCTTTGCTTTTTAGTCGACTCAGGGTTCAGAGAAAAAAGGTGATTTTAAGAAAGTCTGAACTAGCGGCCCCCAGTCAAGTCAGCGGTATAATTGGGTCTTTTACAGACCCTGGCTGTACTGAATTACAGTGACGCACGCGTTTAGAGTCACTCAAATAGAATAATAATGAAAGAAGCAATTCAGAAGAATGGGAGTTACAATGATATGTCATAAATTATAGAATATTTCCCAATTTCTTACCATCCATTACAATCACACATGGCATCTGCATATCCATATCCAACTGCACAGCATCTAGACCAACCACGCATCTGATATGATACGTGTACCTGCATCATGAGAGCACCCAAGATTTCCGATATCCATAGCCAAGAACCGTTCCTCGATGATCTAGATTAGTATTAGGTCCAACTGGATAAAAGATGAACCATTGCATCTCGAGCTCGCTAATATTAGCTAACGAGATGAGAACAAAATGACGGATACTCTTCCGCTTTAACGGAACACCATAAAGATTCATGAGGCCTCACTCAATATCTCCAGTTCCGAACCAATAGACACTATCGTATTCTTGAAACTCGGCAACACCGGCGAGATCTGCTAATAGAAAAAGAGATGAAAAATCTTTCAATGGTCGAATCTCTTATTGTTAGTTTCTAGTCTATGCTTGGCGAGCGGTGCGCTTGGTCCAGTTCATAAACGGTGGCTTCTCATCCACTCAGACTCATACATTAGATATGTGAGTTACAGGAGTCGAGGCAGTAGATCTACCATGTAACCTACCCCGTGTCCATGTTCATGTTGGTGACAATGAATGTGGAAAAGATGAGAGATGATCCCCAATGCCCAATGCCCCAATGGCACTGAAACTCGGCACACGGCGGATCCTCTCTCTCAGCCTTGGATAGATCAACACCTGCGTCTCTAGGCTCTAGCTCAGTTATTGCCCAGGTATGGGGTATATACCGTACGACGGCACCGCCCGGGGTTTAGCTGGGAGGCTATCATACCCTTGTAAGTGACAAACCCCTGCTGCCACAAACTTTTTCCAACGAGCACGAGAGCCTCCCATGCGAAGACGAACGTCAGTCCTTGAACTATAGAGTGCTCAAATTGGAATAGAATAGAGAATGTCAACGTTGAATTGAGTCCTCTGATCATATCATATCATGGCAATTTCATCATTTCTAGTGGCAGCACCTTTTTCTTTTTCTTACCGTAGCACCGAGAGTTGATACCAGCCATCTCGACAACTTTTTACGATACATCACAAAGACTAAAAAACTCTCTCTCGCTTCTCCAAAGATGATCGTTGCTCGCACGTTTGCACAGTTGCACTCGCGTATTCTCTTCCAAACATCCTAGTGATTCAGTACTGTATCTCACTCTCACAATTCCTCCGAGATGGCCCTGGTCTTTGCTCTCGGGCCTCTGACAACCTCCAACTTTAGATCCAGCAGATGAACAGGGGATCTGTGAATCGACGATCCTGCAAAAAACTGGAGAGGGACAACTCTCGTCATAACCCCTTTGCCCCTCTGAGACACATACTTACATATCTGAACTCATAGGCACATACATGCATCATACAGATATGGATCTCGCCGTCGGCCGAATACAACATGCACGAAAGATTCTCCTTTCCCCACAAACCTCGTCTGTTTCCTTATTCTGCAGCTTCTCCGTCATCAAATAGAAGGATACCAATATCATATCCCTCAACCTCTTTATTTTCTTATTTGTTATATCCAAGCGAACTCTGCAGCCACATCAGTCCATAGCCGCACCAAAGGAAGAACACCAACACAATGAGACAAGAAGAAGAGACACCAAAGCTAAGCGCGGGCCGTGTTCGGTTCGTCAGTTATCATATCAGTTTGCAGTCAAGTCATTAGTGTCGCACACAAAACAAGATGAGCATCCCACTATTAAAAGCCATAAATGTACGATAACTAAAACGGCTGGGAAAAGAAAATATCGTCATTATACAGGCGCCATAAAATATTTCGTCAATGCTCGTAAAGTAATTGGTAGTAGAAATAAGCCCTTGGCGTTGGTAGCTTGAACCACTCACTAATACAACCTCACTGTCATCTTGAGCTTCATGTACTGTACGCACCATAACTCTATACAGAATGTTTTGTTGTTTCAATATGTCAGTTCAACGCCTGTCTTAACGTTGATGTGAAACTGAAAACCTCCGCAAAATTTCTTAGCATCGCAGATCATACAAACTCAAAACTGAATCCAATCCAGGTTCACCTTGTTTCTCTCTGTCTCTCCATGGCCATGATTCCTCATATCCCGGTCCGTGGACATGAATGTTTGTTTCTTTTTCCAATGTCTCGGACCCGACCCGTTTCCTTTGTCCTCAAGCCGAGCCGTTAGCTTTCTTCACCATGTCTCACACACCCTCTCCTCTCTCCTAACATTAGCTTGAGAGTCAACTTGCTTTTTCCACCTTCGGGTCCAACTCTTCCCGTTCTGAACTTTTTCTCCGCCAAATTTAGCTCTCACTTTGCTTATTGCGAAAAGTCAACCTCCTTTCTTTGTAACCGTCAAACGTGGGAGACACGTTTCTTTCTCTTCCCGTTCCGTTCTCTTCTCGCTGTGTTCCTGCATTACCTCGTGTCCTCCACGTGTAGTGTCTCCACGCTTCTCAGCTGTTTGCTCAGTTGCTGTACACCCTCTTCCTTTCAGCTTTGCTCGGTCCTCTCGGGAAGACGTTGTTGGTGGGATTCGTTACTATAGTCGAACCGGTGTGGCGTTGGCATCGGACTCCGGAGAGGCTTTGCATTGTCTTCACTGTTGCGAGAAAACAAGGAATCGAGAGTTGAACACGGATAATCGCAGTATACGCATGCATTGCTACACCAAGTTCCTCTCAGTTGTCCGATAATGATATCAACTCCCAGCCATGTGTCGTTAGTTGAAACAGCGAGGCCAGCAACTAGATAGCCTATCTCATTTGACCATTCGTAATACACCATCTCACATCGCATATGATATCCCAAAAAAGATGTATCAGTTTGCTTCAAAAGTTTCGTTTCTCATTAGAAACCAGCAAATGATCCTGGTACTCCGTATTAATTCGTACACGTTAAGTAATCTGCCAACTCAAAATCACACACGCTCCAGATCCCTTCCCCGTCCCATGAGACTCTGGATAGGGGATTCCATGTCTGAAAAAGCAAATTTTCCCTATTGTAATCCATCACCGTCGCCATCATCTCCTTCGCTTACCTACCCACCCGGATAACGCCAGCAGCAATCAGCTTCTGGATCTTGGACCGCACACCGGGGTTTCTCATGTGCTCCTGAAGAGCAGCGGGATCCGACTGGGCCTGCTGGAGGATCGATTGCATCACGGGGTCTTGCATGAGTCCCATGATCTAAATATGTCAGTAAACGTTTCAGCCATCGAGTAACGGTGGGTAATCTTACCTCGGGGTCCTTCATCAGACGCTCTCGGGTCTGCTCTTCCGTCTCGTTATCACGGGCAGAGTACATGGCCGAGAGAGCCTTCTGCTGCTGTTGCTCGATCTCGCGGGCGTTAGCACCATTGTGGTGCTCCTGGTCAACGCGTTGGGCCTCAGTGCAGGCATCCACACACTCTGAGTACTTGCGCATGCCGAAGTAGGCCTGGGCCTTGCGGATGTAAGCGCGGATGAAGGTAGGGTCCTTCTTGATAGCAGTGTCACAGTCCTCGAGAGCACTGGGGAACTCGAAGAGCTTGACAAAGGCAGCAGCTCGGTTGCTGTAACCACGAGGGTCATCGGGAGCTCGCTTGGTCATCTCTGTGTAGGCAGCAACAGCACCAGGGAAGTCCATTTCCTTGAATTTTTTGTTACCCTCCTCACGAGCCTCTTCAGCCTTGGCGGGGTCGATGTAGGCCTTCTTGCCAGCCTCAGTCTTGGCACGCTCAGCAGCACGGAGCTTGTTGAGGACATCGGGAGTTCGGTGCTCGGTAAGGGACTTGTTGTAGTTCTCGACGGCCTTCTCCAAGTCTCCCTTGCGCTCATACGATGTACCGATACGAGCGTAGCTCTTGGCAATGAGCTTGAAGTCGGCGTAGATTTCACGTCCCTCCTCAACAGCCTTGGTGCAGGCCTCGATGGCCTTGTCGTAGTCACCCTTCTCGAAATAAGCAGCTCCCAAGTTGTTCAGGTAGGTGATATCCTTGAAGGTCTCCCAGGCCTTAGTGTAGTGCGCAATAGCCTCGTCAAAGTTGCGCTTCTTGTAGTTCTCGGTACCCAGGGCCTTCTCCTTATCGGCCTCCTCCTTCTTTTTCTTCTTCTCGAGAGCCTCCTCATCCAGCTCGGGCTCTGGTTCAGGCCCAGGGGCCTTCTTGGGCTCGGGCTGCTTAGGAGCTGGTGGCGCATCGGGCATAGGAGAGTCCTGAGATTCGGCGTTGGGGTCGACTTCGCGCTCACGCATCTCCAGATCAACACCCATCAACACACCCATGACTGTCAACAGACGGGGGTCGCTGAAGATCTCGGAAGCATTTGAAGGGTTGTCCTTGATCGATTGGAGCTTGGCCATGAATGAGGGGTCGGCGAGGAAACCGCTGGTCTTGGGGTTTGAGGCGAGCTTCTGAATCAACTGAGGGTCGTTGAACATTTGGCCGAGGCCACCGCTGGGATCTTGAGGTCCTCCTGTAGAAGTATTAGGTGCCATAACTTGTGTGGTTTGTAGGTGTATTGCTTACCAACTTCGGCTTCCATGGCCTTCTTGACTGAGGCCAGACCACTCTTGAGCTGGGCGTTGTTGGCATCATGCTTCAATCCCTCCTCATACGCATCATTGGCGCCTAGAAGGTCGCCTTGTCCGTGCAAAGCAGCACCCTTGCGTCCCCAACCCTTGGCCCAGTCAGGCTTGATCTCGGTGGTCTTCTCAGCATCCTTCAGAGCATGTTCCCAGTCCTTCTTTGAAGCGTAAGCAGCAGATCGGTTGCTGTAGAGAATGTGGTTATCGGGCTGAATGGCAATAGCCTCGGTGAACTTTGCGCTGTGTCGTAGTTAGCAACCCCGATGTTCCGTTGTGTTGTTATTACTGGTGGTAACCTACACAGCCTCGTCGAAGTTCTTCTCGGCAATGGCCTTGTTACCTAGAGCCTTGAGCTCGTCCGCGGAAGCCATTTCGTGTGTGAATTAGCAGAATCTGAGGGTTATAGCTAGTAAACAACAGTTCTGATTTGAATATTGAGTCTGTGGTATCAAAGAGTCAAAGTTACTAGACGATGAAATATGAGAGAGTCGCCCCAGGCGATCTTTGGTGGGGAAGAAGAGGGCCATCGATGACTTCTAGCTCATTCGATGCAAGTCTATGCAGGGAGCTTTCCATTGGGTGGAGCTCCAACTGCCCCGCCCCGCACCTGCGAGGACCCTTATGATGACCTCCAAGTTCCAGGGTAGGCAATTTCCTAGAGATAAACAAGGAACATGATATCTAGAAGATTCTCTTTATCATGATCTTTATGTGAGTTTAGTTTGATCTTGAATTGTAAAACATACTGGTTATTTCGTATCAGTGCAGATTAACTAAACGAATGTCGTGTATAACCTCACACAAGGAACTTACATCCAAATGTAGGCAAATTTGGCAGACTCTCTCCTGTATTCAAGTACCCATATCCGGCGATCACCTTTGAATACTTGTTATGTACTAACAGGCCTTTCTTATTCATCATAGATTTCGCTGATACTGAGAAGCAATGTCTAAACCAGACAAATCCAATCTGGAGGGCAAACCCACAACAAACGCCAAACTTGCAGGACCTAATAGAAGAAGACAGGCAAAACATCAAAGACCATATAGACCATAATTGGCAACGACGACCTGATTTGTCTCGGAATCTCATGGAATCCATGGAGACACACCAAGAAGTCTCAACGCATTCTCAAAAACCTGCCTTGCGTTCTCATAGAGAGCATATCTCGCCTCACTAGCTCTATCGAGACCAGTCCAGTCCTTCTCGTCGTCGTCGTCAAGCGTGCATGTGAGCTGATCAATAAGTCGTGACAAGTACACCACGATAAAAGATGGCTCAAGAGTTCTGAACGAACCATGTGCTGCATCTGGATACTGTAGCAAGATACGTAGAAGCTCTGCATAGTCTTCCTCTTCTAACGAGGCGTAATCCAGCTGCGTATAATTCAAGGTCGTTGGACCTGACTCCAGTTTCTTGGCCAATCTGGCATAGCAGTCTTGGATAGCTGCACCTGTGTCGCCTTCGAACTGTACCATTTTCTTGGAATCGCTCGTATAAGATGTGTTTCGTTTGTGGTAGTGATCTTGTATAAATAAACCAGCAAGACCAAGTTGTTCCACCGACTTCTCAGACTTGTTCACATGGAATGATCCCTCCTCTGCTTTGTCGAGACTAGCATGTGCCATCGAGCGACATCCGTCAAGGTAGTCGCTCAAAAGCGTTGAGTCCTTGAGTTCCTCTGGAAGCCCATTGATCTTGGCAAACGAGACATGCTGAATGCGCTGAGCGAGATCTTGTCGCCCCATAAGTTCTAAAGTTTTGGTGACTCGGTGGAAGTGCATCTCTTGTTCCATCGCGACAACGTATATCATCTTGTCGAATGAGTGCTTTTTAAAGCGATCAAAGACTGCGGCAAGATCGCGCAACAGATAAGAGGTCGTTCCATTCCGGTAGCGTACTACCGCAACTGAGAGTCCTTTCGCATCGTGTTTCGAAAAGTCGATCTTCCAAGAGTCGTCGTGCTCCTCGTAAATCCCCTTTTCCTTCAGTGCTTGCTCGACTTCGGCGATTGACTCTGCAGTGACCTGCGACTCTCCAGAATATTCATCGAACGCAACTCCGAGCTGTGCATATGATTCGGTGTAATCTTTCACAGTTGCATCTCGGAAACGTTGCCATACAGCGATGGCCTCCGGCTCCTGGTCTTCCATCTTCTTGAAGAATATGTCCCGTTCGGCATACAAGCCACGAGATTCAATCTCGGTGGTATCTTGATTTTTCGCCTTCGCGTTTTTGCACTCTTCCACCTCTGGCTTGAATAAGTCCTGTATCTTGTGGTTGACTTCAAGTAGGTGACGAAGCGGCTGTTTCGCAAATTCTTCTTCTGAGCCGAATCTCTGCCAACCAGCAGCAAGGAGTCCAATCTGCTTCCCCCAGTCTCCTAGGTAATTCATCTTGACAACATCCCAACCCATGCTGGCGTGGATATTTGCGATGTAAGCACCGATCAAAGTACTACGCAAGTGAGAAACCTGGAACTCACTCGCCATATTGGGAGATGAGAACTCCACGACAAGCCTCTTCTTGGGACTATCCGGCACTGTAGGATCAGTAAATCCAAGTGATGTATCGTAGCCATACGAGGCAGCTCTGTCACTAATATACGACAGCAAGAGTCGAGAGAGTGTGTTTGGTGAGGAGAAAATCTGCAGACGAATGCCGTCTTTGACAGGGCATCCAAACGGCGGCGATACCGGGAGCTGTATGAATCCCCATTAGTCTTGAATCAATCCGGAGAATGGCTATCCAAAGGTCGTACTCTTCCAGCAAGATCTATCACCAAATCTTCGGGCCTGGTGTCCCGCAGTCTAAGCTTTGGGGCCACAACGATAAGATCACCCATGCCCGTAATGTTGGATGTCTGTATGGCATCATAGGCAATCTGTTTATCGCATCCTAGAAGCTTCTGGATGATATCGGCGAGGTAAGCTCGGAAGATGTTCTGCGGGTTGTGCACTATGTCTGCACCGGGGTACTCGGGAATTGGTGTGTCCAGTCCTGCCTTTCCGAGCAGACTCTCGATGCCACTAACTGAGCAAGTCGTTGCAGCCATAGCCACGATGATAATGGTGGTGTTGAAGCGTCAAAGATGAAGCAGAGGTCAGAGTTCCGGTTGCCTCATGTCAGTAACCATCTGAGTTGAAAAGTAAGCGCACCCAACGCCATTTGAACTGCGAGGGTGAGCAGTCGGGTATCAAGAAACTTGCTACCTCAGAGCCTCATTTCTATAACTGATGATTTGATTTGCTATGAATGCTCCCACGCCGCTTTGGTGTTGTCCAACCTTCAGAATGCGTGATGCGTTGGCAGCCACATATGGCTCCCGCGATTCGTCGTAAATAAGGCTGTCAGATAGTATTGGCCAACAACCTCCCCGGTTGAAAGGATGTTGCTGCATCATGTCCTCAAATATCATCAGATGTTACATAAAATCTTGATGCTTGTGATAAGGCATCTTTCGGTTGACCGAAGGAGACGTGTCACATCTCAAAAGATGGCGATCTTTGTTGCCCAAGACCCAGGTTACCGGTCTAAGTGGTATTCGTGCCATGTGACACACCGAGAATAACAATCGAAGTTGATTTTGCAGAATTTTGAGGCCCGAATGTGACCTCGCGAGCCTCATTGGATTTCAGAGAAGTCGTAAATGCAGGCGCCTTATTTGATGCAGTGCCTCATGAGGCAGTGCAGCATTGGTAGGCATTGAACGTTTACTCCTCCTATCTTGCTGAGGCTTCAGATCTGCAACGTTTTTATCCCAGGGTGCTTCGTTGATTCCATGATAGCATCTTTTGAACGTTAATATGATAATTTTATTAGAGGAAACCGAACTTAGCTAAATGGCTGTAGCGCCGACCAATCCGAATGTCTTTCTATCTGATCATCTTGATGAATCCAGCCATTGTCAAATACGTTGCATCAATGAAAGACCATGCCACGTTACTCGGATGTACCTGGACACAAACGCTCGTAGATACCACAAGACTCCCAGAAAGAACAGTACGTTCAAGATAACCACCAAAGTGATGTATCCCGATAATGAAGAATTGCCATCCTTTTCGGGTTTACCAGCATAGATCTGTGCAACGAGGTTCAGGATGCTCAAAGCCTAGGTTATTTAGTTTGTGTGTTTCCAAGTAAAAGGGGGATGGTCACAAATGATGCTGCAGTACTTCGTTGAATCTTGCTATTTCCTCTCATTCCCTCATCTCGATCAGCGCTGTCACTGTCACGTCGATTGTCCCCAGGATCGTCGTCACTCTGTCCTTTTCAGTATATTTCCTCCGTGTGAAGCAGCCCCTATTCTGAACCACGATGATAAGAAGTAAAAGAAAAGGTACTGCTTACACCCCGTCTAATCTCATTGTATGACCCACTGAGCTGCTCGAGGTGAACACTAATATCCCTTATCTGGGTGCAGAGGGCCTCTATTCGCGCGTAAGGACCTCAAAGTACTTATATCGCCCGGGAGCCCTTGTTGCAATTCTCCATAAAGAGTTGTCTCCGGATCGATGATGGGATCTGCGAGAAACTCTTCAACTTTATCACTCAGCCTAGAGTTAAAGTACATGGTTCTTCGAAGTATTTTGGGGAAGCGTTTCCGCCATTATCGCATTATTTAATGTGGAAGCGTTTCAGCGATACCATCGTTTCCAATAGAGGTCTAAGGATGGTTAATTCATGATGATAGGTACACAGAATCTTGATGGAATTCTGTGTAATCAAATGGGAAGGGATAGCATACATAGACGGCCAGGCTTTTTCTGAGGCATTCTACGATCTGGCCATGATGTTCGACAATCTTCTCAAGCTGTCTTGCCAAAGCCGTGAGTGAATACGCTCAGTGAGATGGAGTCATTCTAAGGCATGGCTCTGATGTGATGGGATATTCGTGCACCAGATTACTTCCGCCTTTGATCCTGTGGCTCAGCCTCAGCTCTTTGCCGGAGAAGTCTTAGTCTAGGCAGACTGTAACCCAATGGTTGCTGCTGTAACCCATAACCAGGAGCGAGTAGCCAGCTTGATGCAGGATAGCACTCCCATCGAATACTGCGCTCTCTTCTTAAATCGCGGGTGGGGACAGGGTCTCTAGATATGATAGAGAAGTCGTAGCGTGCTCGAAGGTAGTGTTTGCCCGTGAGGACGCCGCCGTCCTCGTAATCTCGGGTAGTTATAACGAAGAATGGAAGATTAAAGCAAATGGAGAACCTGGTGGACTATCGGAAGATTGCAGTGTAAGCGGATAGGAACGCATCATGTCACATACAGAGTTCCGCAGAGACAGTATTGGAGTCGGGCTGGTGTTGAGGCAGCTCGCGAGAAGGTCACTAAAGGCATCAACTTGCCGTGACGGTGCTGTTCTTAATAGTGCGAGAATGCTAGAACCGTTGGGGTTGTTGATATATCTAAGAACTCTCAGTATAACAATAAACGTGACGAGTCTCTGGATATCGTACATTTTCCGAGAAGGACCGTCGGTTTCTTTGACATGCTAAACGGTGTAGCTCAATCAGCTGTCTCAAACGAGCCTATGACGGTGAGCTAACATTATTTTTGAGCACTTCATAGAGCTCTTTGTTGCTCAACCCTCGATCGTATAGGGGACGAGATGATGCAGCATCATGGGAAGTTGTGCGGGATCCAGATATCCATGCTCTTGGTTCTTGGGCATGCTTCAGTCGAGGGTTCTCTGGGACATCGGGAACGAAGTTATCGAGGATAAAGTCTGCGCCTTCGCAGAACTCTTCGAACTGACTCGGCCTGCTATCCCATCGGGAACAGCTGTCGTATGGCTGGTGGGAACTGGGCCTGAGGGGGCTGTCGTCTCCTCGTCCGAATTATACCGGCCTCTCAGCTTAAATCCGGTCGTTTTCGCTGAATCTATTGTAGAGCTTCCTATTCTTTGGTCAACGTAAGGTAGTTACTGTAGATGGTTGGTTTGCTGTCACGTTTTGTGAAGGAAGCCGTTCTTGAGATGTTGCCACTGCTTGTCTCCATGGCTCAACTGGTTCTACAATCCTCTTTGTCTCTTTCAGGAGACGAATGGAATCGGCTAAGCTTGGTGTGAAATAGGAATTGGAGGAGGCTGGGGACTGGATAATGGGGGACGCTGATATCCTTATGGATGCCAGCTGAGGGAATCTTGGCCGCCCCTCCCACCCAATTCTTAGCCGACCTGCAGCCACCATCAACAATCACAACACAGCCTGAATGACACTACAATTCTACAGGCTACTAGATCATGGACTGGACTTGTTGGTCAAGTACTGAGTAAGGGAACAGAACCATGTTCACGGAAAAGAAGAATCAGCAGGTATATATGAGAATAAGCATCGTTGTTTCGTAAGCCGATTCTCGAGAGCGGACTCAGACGCCCATAATAAAATCAACACTTCGAAGTTTCAATAGAGAGTGCCAGATCCAAATCGTCGAGTATCGCAATGGGGACAGCGAGCCGTACCGCAGTATGGACAAGGATCCACGCTGACTTTCATTCCTCCATGACCACAAATACACTGGGGAACTGTCAGCTATATGAACAAGAAGAGAAGGCCACCTATACAGGCAATAGAAACCATGAAAATAGGCAAAGTACTTACACAAATCCAAACCCAGACCACCTTTTTACGAGGGGGGAGCTCGTTGATGGGTCTAGGAAAAGGCAGCGAAAGGGTAGCTTTCACAAATGACTCGTCAGCATTTTCGTAGGGAGGGTCGTAGGGCACGTAATGAAGAGGGCACACTGACCACCAAGCTCCAACTGCCAGTTAAGACTCGTCTGGGATGAGTTAGCAATGGATGCCCACCAGAACCTGCAAGGCGTTTGGAACCTGCCGCTTTGGTCATCTTGAAGGCGATGGCAACCAGATACGTGGGGTGGCTATGATAAGCGTTGTTAATATTCCATGCAGTGTGGCACATCAAAAGAACAAGCCTTACCTATGTTTTACTTGGCTTAGGATATATAAATATAGGAAGTGTACGAGCTGTGAGGGTCGAGGATTGATAAAAACGATCGAGATGGTTTGTCACGAATCGCTTGCAGAAGGGGGAGAAAGACGGTTTTAAAGGTTTACTATCTTAAGTTACAGTAAACTTAATCTGAAAGACAGGGTTTTCCAATATCACAAAGGTGTCGGATTCTGCCTACCATTCCTACCGTGTTGCCTTGTCATTCCGCCCTTCGACCTCAATGCATCGCGGTCTCGTGATAACCACCTATGGATATTGACGGTGAAACGTCCCTTGTCCCGCGTGCAGTGTGGCAAAGTCAATAGCGGCTTTGAAGCCGTCTTATGGCATCAGAAAATGTTGAAGAGCCGCTTGTATCACAAGTTAGGCTGCCTCTACCTTTGCCAACTCAACCTCAACCAACATGTCCGCATCGTTAGGTTGTATATCATGCCATAGAGTTGTTTCACTATATGACGACAGTCCCAAGCAAACAGCTATAAGGGGTGTACCTAGGCCACTGAGAATTTATCGGAAAAGTGAGACTGTGAAGCGGAAAGATGCAAAGGGCCGTGCCGACCAACAGAACCAAGAACCAGCCGGTGAGCACAACCCCTTGAGCTGCCGAGATCGGAAAGAAGACGTCACTTGTTGTAATTTATAACTTCTTCCGGTCTCGCTAGTGGAATCGGTGTAGTTGAGGTGTCAGGTGTTCAGCTTTCGGTTGGCCTCCGTCTCGCTGCAATGGCCCCATGAGTCCGGTTGTGCAAGCAATCTCATATTGCGCGGTTCAAGCTGAGGGACATTTTACAGGAAATGAATTGTGCTAACCTGAATGTATTAAAAGTGAGAACATTATATTGTGGCTCTCCCAAATTTGAAACGAATTTCTCATATTGGTCTTTTGGTGTTCTAGCCTGGTACCTTATAAGTTATATTCCTGGACGAATTGGATGTTTGTCAACACACCGATAATTTCATGCACAACGATGAAATCGGCGTCCCCACGGCTAGCTTCTCATTGAACGATTACGAGTGCTGTTGGCTGCCTAGCCCTGAAAATGTATTAAACAGGTACAGATCAGATCTTGAATAAGCTGCAAATCATATTTACCGTGTCAGATATTGGTGACGTGGGCCCTTGCAGGAATGGCTGATAGGTCCCTCAACTTCGCCAGATTCCTATATTGATATCCAGAATCCCACTTCTGGTCAGCTGAGCCCTTTGAGGAGACCCTTCTGCACTTGTCTGTTGCCACCCTGTGCTGCTGAGCCATTATCACTGGCCAACTTACAAGCAACTAGTTTTGCCGTCGCACGGGGATAAAAGTCCATCTACACATTTGTGTTCAGCGTTGGTGCACTTTAAAAGCAAGGCTTTGAATATAAGTAATTGGACAATATCGTGCAGATAGGATTAAACTTTCCCGAGTCAGCCAGCCGCTCAGCCCTACGCCTCTGTGACGAATGCGACCGGATAGCACCCATTGGCATTGTTGGAAGATTACTTCAGACCGCCTCGTCACATTTAAGCCAATCTTTTGTATTTATGGTAAATGACAGAATAGCAAAGCCCCCTTTCTCTTCTTCGAAAAGTCTCCCAACTCACGCCTTTGTAATTCCGTTTTTACGTCGGAAGGATCCCTCTCTCTCTTCTCCAAAAAACTCTCGCTCTCGTCTTACGCAGCACAACATCAACTCGCCTCAACTTGAGCACCCCCCTCGCGACTCCTAACATAAAACACTTTCCAAAAGTCAAAAACGCCTTGAGGCAGCCCAATTGCTGTGTTGTAAAATTCTTGATCGCCATGGCGAATCCCCGCAGGTACTGTGGGAGGTTTTTCAGAAACCACAAGACGTTGTCCCAGAATGGTGCCAAGCATATGATAAAACATATAACGAGACTAACCCATGTCAAGGCCATAAATCCAGGTGAGGACAAAACGCTAATGTTCTCTGGTCTGCCAGCATAAATCTGAGCAACGAGGTTGAGAATAGCCAGAACCTGTCGTATTGTCAGAACTCACTGCTTGGGTTTTAGGGGGGGGGGGGGGGGGGGTCGAGTCTACAAATCCCGCAAATGTTATCTTTTGAATTCTTTTGTCCCTTCTCGACTGCTCGTCTTGAAATTTGCTCTGCTCATCCTGGTACTTGTTTTTCATCTGTGTCAAACGTCAGTTTATGTAGGAGGTCCAAAAGCTCACGCCTTGACTTACCTCCCGCCTTTCTTCAATGCAGGTCTTCAAGAGGCGTCTTAGTTCACTGTCAACATCGCTCAGATGATCTAGACTATATCTGATTTCGGTCAGAGATTGCGTGACACGTTCCTCTTTGAACACACTCTGCCACAGTGGGTGCTGGGGCAGTCCCTCGGGTGAAACCAAGAGATCACGAGACAAGAAGCGCTCTAGCTTCTCTACTATTCTGGCATTGCCATCAATCACCCAGTTTAGAACCTCGAGGTATCTTATTCTCCATTCTTGCATCTGTTCAAAGGGTATGTTCTCAGGACGACCGTGCCACGATTTGCATGTCTATGGACATAAGTGTCAGTAACAAACATTAGCATGAGGCATATCTGCTGGGAAGTGTTTGCCACCCTGCGGTGGCCGTAGTAAGCCAGGTAAGGGAGTAAGTGCTTACGTGGTGACTGAGGCTGATTCCGAATTCAATTTGAATGTCTCTGTGATAATCCACGATCTTGGTTAAAGCTGTCGCCAATGCCGCGAGTGCATACGCTCGCGGCGAGACGGCTTCATTTTCTGTCTTGAGAATGATCGGATCTGTTTCTGGCCCCATCCGATGCTTCTCACTCTCCATAGATAGTCTAGGCTCATCCTCATCAGGAGAGAGGTCATCATTCAGGCAGGCAGCAGTCCAATAGCGCTCACTCCTACCAGTCACGACTATTGAACAAACTCCACCAAGCAAGTATAACGGTTCTCGGGGCCCATCATCTCCTTCGTAGTAGTCCTGATCACTGACCCCCATCTTGAGGAAAGAAAGGTCATGTCTACGTCGAAGGAGACGCTTGCCATTGAAAAGCGTTCGGTTATCCTGCCGAGCTTGAAAGGTTGTGGCGAAGAAAGGGAGGTTAAAAGAGAACAGGAAGCACATAGCACCCCACCAGAACTGAAACTCATAGTTCGTTAGTAGATGTTTCTTCCAATGCTGATTCAAAGTTATAGATTGCAATACAACCACTCACAATCTCTCTTGACCTGAGAACTGGGGAGGGGTCCCCTGTGATGTAGTTCGTCATCAACTCTTGAAACCCGGGTACTTGGGAGGGAGGGGTCGTTCGGAGGATTGCATTGATGTTGTTTCTATTCGGTTTGTTGATATAGCTTTCAAACTACTAGTTAGAATAATCTCAGCAAGTCTGATTGATAACAGTAACTCACATTCTGCGAGGCGGACCCGCCTCCTCATCTCTTCCATTTTCTGAAAAGCGCTATGAGAATGTTATTAGCTTCTCCTCTTATTTTGCACTTTGTCAAATTCTTCACTTTGCCATGATATGGCTGTTTGTTTGTAAGTACCTTTTTCTGTAGCACCTCGTCAAGCTGTTGGCCATCGAGAATCCGTCCATATTTTTTGTTGGTGGCGTCTTTGGGCCAGTTTCTGTCAGACACCCAAGCGCTGGTCTCCTGATCAGTATTTGATGGCTCATTTTCAGGGTCATTTTTTGATGAGTTGTCGATCAGAGGCGTAGAGCCTTCGCAAAAGCCCTTGACACGACGCGCTTGTCGGTCCAACAAACGCGACGATGGGTACCAATCGAAGAAGGGTGATATGTCGTCAAAGTCCTCCCCTGTTTCCTTTCTGAGTCGATCAATTAAGGGGTCGTTCTCTGTAGATGCTACAACTTTATTCTTGTTGCCATATCTTCTTACCCATTCGTCAGACCACTCTGTTGTCCATTCAACGGTGGCAGCCCGGAATCTCTGAACTGCACCGCGAATGTCAGGGAAATTTCCCTGCTTCTGATGAGCTTTCGGGCGAATTGGAGTCTCGACCTGCACTGCGGCGGCCGCAGGGCTCGTCAAGGACCCTGTTCCAAACATAAAACTAATGTGCAAGCCTCGTCAGCACCTTATTGAGAACTCAGCTCATCAGTACCTCTTAACAGCATTTGGAATATGCTCCTTATATTAAGAAAATCCTAGATTCACCAAAGACTGGCTGTATAAAGCCAGAGCCCTACTTCCCCGCAGGCTATCTTGTTCAATCTCATCTCGATCTGGTTTCACGTACTGGTAAGACGTCCTCGTATGGTTTTCAGGCTGTTTTATATAGTGATTTTCAAGTATATATAAAACGAAACACAAAGGTTTCAGCCTCAGCGTGTAGTATATCGTTGAGTATCACAGTTCACGCAGCGTGGGATTCCACAACACGGGCAGGTTTCCACGCTGACTTTCATCCCTCCATGCCCACAGGAGCACTTGTTGATAATCAGTCGATACGAAGAGGAGATGAAGATTGTTGGAGTAATATTGACATACACAAAACCAAATCCAAACCACTCTCCTTGCCCTCGGGGGTCTCGCACTATATGGTGTTGAGGGATCAAAAACTACAAACAATCAACCTTATCAACTGATCAATTTTCAATCAATCATAGAACAGTGAGAAGGGGCTTAGAGGGCAAAAAGGCAAAAAAAAAAAAAAA
>NJCR01000001.1:23136-35944 GCA_002234235.1 Fusarium hostae
CGGACCCGAAAGAAGGTGAACTACCTTATGCCTGTATAGAGTGAAGCCAGGGGAAAGCCCTCAGAATGTTGTGGGTGCCCTTTGGAATCTATTTGTCTAATTAATACGTAGTAATCACGATGATTAGGTAGAGAATCGAAGGCGGCGAGCCCGTACCTGATTCCCCCAATGGATAATCGAGTTCCCAACGCCTTGGTGGGACATTATGATAGGTCGTCGACATTGGATCTAAAACGAAAAGCTCAATGTGCAACCATACTCACGAAAGGTAAGCAAAACAGTACAGACTCAACCCGTTCGCCACGGGGACTAACTTACTGATGAAGATAATTTATAGCCAAGTCACTAGTTAGCTTTAAAAGGGCGTCTGAATCATGTACTACAGTTCAGTATCACCACGAGCATTCCAGTTTTTTATTGAGAGAGCCAACAGAACCATGTTTTTGTTTTCCCGGAATGACCTAATCAATTTATCTGAATCCAAAGCCGACCTGTCCAATCAGATCAAGTCATACCGTCCACGACGCTACTACACTTGTGTACCTTGCACACCTTGCACAGTGTCTGAGTTATCTGCTGTTGAAGCGTCTTGTGTCACAATTCGCACACCTTGGAACTCCACAGTAAGGACAAGGATCGACTGTGACTTTCATCCCACCATGTCCGCACATGCACTGAGGGAGTGTTAGAAGATATATATACATTTCCAAGAACAAGCAGGAGTGCGGGTGTTGAGGAAACTAGCAATAGCTGCCTGAGTCTCATAACCTGCACTTTTGATCAAATTTACTCACACAAATCCATACATAAACAACCTTCTTACGAGGAGCAAGCTCGTTGATGGGAAACGGAGGGTAGAGGAGAGGCGCAGCTTTAAGCCCATCAATTGTCAACCTATGGAATCGCCAGCCATGGTGGCGTGTATATGGGAGAAAAGAAGGGCGTACGGTTGAGAGTGAGGTTAGAAGGCCTCAAATGAAGACTACTCCAATCGGCGACAGCTTGAGTTGAATTGGAATTCTCTGCCTCTTTTACCTCGAGGTCAGCTTCAGACATATATGCCGCTGCCTCTTGAATCTTAATAAATCAGTCAGGTCAGCCTCTCTACAGTGGTCTGATAACCAATGCCGCACCTTTTCTTGCATAGTTCGGGATGTTGCTGAGGGCTGCCAAGCGTCTTTCAGGCCTGGAGGTCTCATGGTTGCTGGTGTGGTTCTGTGGTTTTGTACTTTCTTTGCGTTCAAGGGAGAAGGAAAGGTGATCGATTTATACCTTAAGAAAAGACGTTAAATTTACTGATTACCATAGTATATGTTTTATGAATCAAGTAATTTTATTGAGATTACTTTGTTACCTGTAGAACGGTCATTTGAGGATTGGTAAACTGATGCTCCGTATAATAAATGAAACTAGAATCCGAAGACTGGTAAAAGGGCAAACTTGCAGGGGGCATACGTCGCTGACAGCACCTCCTGTAGCAAGATCACACAGTCTTTATCTTCTGAGACATGGTTTAATTATTCGAATTAAAATTGTCTTAGACATCGGGTCCATTGGCTTGATCTGTGTTCCCTTGGCTGACACTCTGTCGATGAACAGACATCAATTTTGCTCATATGAGTTAGTTTATAAAACGTATCTTGAGGTTGTGTCCACTTGATTGGTGAAATGGTAGCAGTGAAAACCGTTGACTCATGTGCTGTACAACCACCATCTATTCCGAAAGTCTTCACCAGACCGGTCAGTCTGGAGCTTAATTTCATCCAGTCGTATTCGCATGGGTGGCTTAGGTGAACTGTCGGGAAGAATTTTATCATTTAGCACCCCCATTGCCGCCTCGATAGAAATGAAGACCAGGCAACCAACGAATAACTGAAATTGTTTAACAGGTTGGTTGGGCAAGGAACGCATCTGTCCGTTGACAACATATTTATAGGTGGTCTAAAAATTGTAATTTGGTAAAAATTCTGTTCTTACATTCGTCGAATCCGTAAAAGTGACACTAGGATCAGCCTTACTTCCGACCTGTGTAACATAACACAGCATACACCAACAAGACAAGAGGTGTACCCGGGCCCTAAAAGAAAGCAGAACGTTTCTCTCGCACGCTGCTGCCCCACACTACGATGTGTTGCGTTTATCAATGTACAATTATCATATGATGCACAAGTGTCACAACAGCGGTCAAGTAGCTCCAAAGCCCAATGTTACTCGTTTGAACCTAAACCACCAGGAAATTTTTCTTAGCCCTGTTTTCCACGTCTGGAAACAAAAACTCTAGGTTCTGTGGCTCATGCAGTTGGTCCGTATATCGGGAGCTTATATTCAGGGGTATGTTGATAGGTTACTAGCAACATGCACTGCAGGAAAATGTATTCCTTTTTTTGCAACGAGGACCAACGTGCCTACATCTGTTGCTCAAAATTACCCATTGAGTTCATAACGACAGCCCCCCAATCCAAATAACCGTCGAACCATATCGAAGGATCGACCCCCTGGAGCACCTCCGAGGCCCACGGCATTTCGGGGTTCCAATCCGGCATTGTGAACGCATCAGGTTGCATATCCTGGCCCATGGCCGCTCCTGGACCTGCAACCCCGGTCTCGCTCGTGCTGCTATCCGCCATGGCCGTGTCTCGGGCCTCATCGTGTATATTGAGCGCCTCCGTCCCAGCCGCGACGATCTCGGCCCATCTTTCCAATTTTGCCCTTGTGATTTTGACTTTGATGGCGCTCATACTCCAGAGATTGTGATCCGAGGAACCAGGTTCTGTTGACGCCATCTGGAATGATGCGTTGGCTTCTTCAAACCGTGCACATATCGCTGATAGTATCCCTGTGACGTCGAGGGAGAGTCCTGGTTGGGTCTGGATCCGTGACCGAAGAGCGGCCACAGCAGCTGGAAGTCTCGGGTCTGTACCCTCCCGCAGTGAAATCGGGCTGGTTTCTTGAGAATCCCTTCCCATCGTCACTGACGGTGTTGCAACTGATGGACTAACACTCGCCGAGTATGCGGAGTCTGCTTTATAAATCTCATCATGGGGGTCTCGTGCGCTTGTGTCCTGCGGCATTGGTGTAGTGGCTTTTGTCAAAGGAATCGGGGCCGTGTATTTGGCCCAGCGACCAAGCATTGTCATCCCGTAAACCAGTTGTGCAACAGCCGGTGTTGTTTGGTTGTAGAACTCGGGGATTGGGACCATAAGCCAATCATCGAAGAATTTCTTTAGGGCGTTTCTTGACTGGTAAAATATGTCGAGAGCTGAAGCAGCCCCTAGTGTCGGAGATGTTAATGATTCTGACATCGAGATAATTCGAGGAGCATCCAGTATAGGAGGTTCATATAACCGGAGCATGGCCGTATTTAGAAACATATTTATCACTCCTACAAAAGTCAACATCAGTGAATCAGAAACATAAATCGTACTAGTAGTAAAACACACTGTCGTTTGTAAGCTCAGGAGGTAACCCATTCCTGATCCTGTCAAGTTCGCCATGGAACGCAGAAACGTAGGCTGATAATGGTGCCGCTGGGAGACCAACAACTTCTTCCGCTGGGTCATCAGGAGCATTAAGTTGTGCAATCCTCTCCGTCAAGTGTTGAACCCGAACAAGCGTCACAAGGCGCATGTCCGTGTTGTACTCCCTTTCCTGCTCAAGAACAGCCAGACATTGCTGGATGTATTTGGTGTACCGCATGGGCTCTATCCGTAGGAACCCGAGAGACATCCTAACAACAGTTAGTCCCAGAAGAACCGGTTGTTGATAGTAGTACAACTCACGATGAAGATAAGTACCATACTCCTAACAGGGCTCTCCGCTCCTCGTTGGTTCTTGCTGCAGGTTGGAATGGTGTCACGACCATCAAGCTGGTCCGCTCGAGAACTGTCGGACTGCGGTGTAAACCCAACTCGCCCACAAGAGTAGAGGCCAACGCAACCAAGTTGTTTAACTGTGCGTGCATGAAGCAGTGATACTTATACCATGCAATTATGGCAATGATTCCAAGTAATAAGTCCAGAGATCGCTCAGAGCGGATGAGCATGTGGTCTGCTATGTACTTCATCAGATGATACATCTGAGCCCTCATCGACCTTAGACTGCGATAGGACGTGACCATGCGGATGGATGACATGAGGAAAGGCCGCGTCGCCTTGAGTCTTGCTGCTGTAACGCCATCGGGAATGATGACGAACGGGTGAAGAGCTTGTAACTCCTTTCGATAGAGCTTCAAGAGCTCTTCATCTGAGGCGGGAGGAGGGGGGGCCACTCCACTGGTCTGTCTGCAGATACATTGTGGAGGAGCATATGAGTTGTAAGTATCAGGTATTGACCACTCTGTTGTCTCAGGAGTGAGTGAAGAATCTCTTTCTTTCGTGGAAGGCTTCCGTTGATCAGCCGTGGTAGGGTCAACTTCAGTTGGGATACAAGTAGTATCAGTTGCAAGGTCGGCATTGGTGAGGCCACCTGCTTTGAGAAGATTGACTAGCCCATTTAGTCTTTCTTCTATTTGAGCAGTTCGTCTAAATCATGTCAGTGACTGATGATATGTGGATGCAGTGTGTCGTGAGGGTTGTATGATAGGTTAACTTACGATGGTTTGACAGTTCTCTTTTTCCGGGGTCGATGAACCTGCTCCGTACAATTCTTGACTAGTCGTTCACACCTGCAAAGCATGTGTCAGTCCCATTTTCCCATTTCTACCGCGGTCCCGGGATTAATTATGGAGAGACTCCGTAATGACGGCCGAAGATCCGGTCATAGACCCCCGAGACGTCGGGCCCTTCGGAGCCGCATTATACGTGGCTTACCACGTCCGAGAAACGATTGAAGTGTAAAGGGGGTTGAAAAAAATTGAGCTTACCTATCGCACTTTGATCCAGGCGTATTATTTGACCGTATACACTTAGCTTTCGCTGTAGAGCACTGCGCGCAAGCAGCACCCCATTTAGCTGTTGCTGGCTTAGGCCTATCTGTATTGGATATCATATCTGTGATCTGCCGTGCATAAAGAGCTTGCAGGAGAGGAATGGAAGGCGGTGTATACTGACAAGTCCGGCGGACTTTTAACGAAAAGCAGAAAAACCCAGTTCTTTAAGTCGTATAGTATTAGTTAATATTTATCAGTAGGTTAATAAGGGAAGACGTCGAAACTGAGATGGGGCCTTGGAAAGTCCGGTTGGTTTAGGGTGGGTCCAGGGGTTTCAGCTCCGAGAGCCTCATAAGGCCATGTCGGTCGGAATTGGTGAGTGAATGCCGGTTGAAGCTTAGAAATACATTGATAAGAATCACAAAAGAACACAATTGAGTCGCTGGATCTGTGGAGATGTTATATCAACGTGTTCTTCTTATCAACCATTAAGCTGGTGATGTTGCATGATATCATCAAAGCTCGATTCGAAATCCGCTATTCATACATATCAGCTCCACTAACAGAAGCATGTGCTAGAATGCAAATTTCATGAGCTTGTCTAAGCTACTCATATGAGTTAACGTGATAAAAGCTTATGACACTGCCAAGATATATATATATAAGTTCCATTGTCACGTTCCTAGGAAACAACTCATCTCTATGAGGAACGTCCATCACTAAGAGCAACGATCACTCAAGACGCAAACGTCCAACTCGCGCGAGACGGAGGAAGCGTATAAAGATAACATCATAACATGATATGGACCGACAAGGGACAATATTGAAAGACCAGGAACCCTGCTCAACACGCGTCATGGCATGTTCAAGCTGAAAAATCCATCATGTGAAAGAGGGTCAGCATTAACTCGTCACGACATGTGAAAAGGCATTCTCACAACTCGAATAATTGCATGCTCTGGTACTCAATGAACTGGTCGCAAAAATCGAACCGCATTCTAACAAAAGAAGCCCCTTATCGAGGCACCTGATACAAGCTCCTAGCCTTTGTACGCCCGTATGTCAAATACACCATATGATGATACATGCCGCCCTGGAGTCATTATGTTGTGAAAACTCCCCGAGTCGGCTTACACAACTCCAGCAGCCCGACAGTTCCCATAATCCTCCGCATCTTCCCCCATTCTAACTTTACTTGGACCTCGACACACCAGCGCCGATCACTCCAGGAAGCTTCTCCTCGCCAACACTGAAGAGCATGCCAATGGCCATGTACAGAATGGTAAGGAGGACAATAGTGAAGCCAGCAAAGAGCCAGAACTGGACACTGATGTCCTGCTTCTGGCACATGTTACCACCCCAGTGAGTGACACTGCCGCTCTCAGACTTGGTAACCTGGCAGTGGCAGGCGAAGCAAGCGTCCTTGCTCTGGCCGTATTTGTTCAGGCATTTTCCATGGCCTGTGCAGTTGCCGGTGGCTTCCATACAGCTATCCTCCGAGGTGAAGCATACAGCTTTGATGGGGTTCGAAGGCTTCGCGGGTGTGGTAGAGGTTTCGGCCGGTGACTCGGCAGTCTCTTCAATAGACGAGATAACGGTCTCAGCCTGTCGACGTCGAAGCTCTTGATCCTTGTCGGACTTGCCCTCAGAGTCGACGTTGAGGGGGAGGAAGACCAGGATGGTCTGTAGTTCGCCTGACTCGGCGAGCTTCTGAAGCTTGGGAAGCTCGTTTAGCAGGGTAGTGGGGTGGTCACCATCCTTATCGCGTCGTTAGATAAATAGCTCGGTATAATAGTAATGATGGGTTTAGTTACCTGGGACCTGCTGTATGATGCATAGGCAGATTGACCGTTGAAACACTTCTCGTCCAAGGCAACAATCTGGCTCAGGGGACATTCGGGCATCTTGGCGAGGACATTTGCGAAGACCTCGGGATGCTCGCCATTCTCCTTGCTAATATCCGTGGTGAAGTCGGGCTGTGTGTTAAAGAGCCAGCCAAAGAATGATTCGTATTCGAAGGTAGGCATTCCGTCAATGGTAATAGCGAGCTGGCGCGGCGTCGCGGTCTTCTCATCGGAAAGCAATGGCGCAGGGGCCTTTCCATATTTGTTCATTAAAGAAATGACACGCCCTTCATCGTCGGAGTCTGTGAGATCGCGAAATAAAAAGTCCTGTCCTTCGGGGGCGAGGCGCTGGTAGAGGATGAGACGGGCTTCGCTGGGGGTAATACTCGTCGTAGGCTCGATGTGATGGGATCCTCGGAGGATATAAACTTTGGTACCGTCAGCGGCGGGTTGTTGAGATGCAGCAGCAATGCCTGCAAAGGCTGCACTGAGCCCAATGTTGAGCTTCATTTTTGATGTGGATTGATGAAGCTTGGTTGTCTTGAGGCTGGAGGCCAGGCTGAGATAGCTTAACGTCGCAAGCTTGATACAGGGAACGCGAATCCGGGATGATGCATGTGTCGGGTTGCGGCCTCGAGTTGTTCCGTTCTACAGTGCGTCAGCCCCAATCAGTGGGAGTTAGGACAGTGTTTATGGCATTTAGCACAGTGTGACCTATTACACTAAGGTCTCAAGCCTCTCGTAACCGTGGGACAGCATTTTATCATTGCAATTACTGTTGTCGACATTATCACGATGCATGCCATTCCTTGAATTAATAATCTAGTAGCGAAACTTATCGCATTTCTTTTCTTATAACTTTAAACCTTCCATTCGGTACTCTCGCTCGCGGCAGCGGCAGAGGAGGCGATATGTTAGCTCGGCAAGCTGTTCTGCGACAAGCAGCTCTCCCCGCGACGAGATTCCCAGTCCAACCAGTAGTCGCCGGCCAGATTCGACCTCTCAATAGGCGGATATCGTTCTTGCCATGGCGTCAAAGGCAATCAGAACCTATACCAGTCTATTTCTCGAAGCCCGATCCTTCAACGAACGCCAACGGGGTGAACCCAGTCTACCACGGAAGCGCAAACCGGATGGGGGACGAGGAAGTCAAGAGAATACTAAAAAAGTTAAAATGGGCCATGTTTCGATCACGACTACGGTATGTCTGGCAGGAGAAGCTGCCATGATTGAGAAAGGCGCAACGCTAACATTCTACGAAGCCGTGCGATCTTCACGACTATTGTGCTATATACCTGCTGGCAAATCTTCATCACCGTTGTATTCGATCCCATATTCGACTGGGCTGACGCAGAATGGGAGGCACTGTCTGAAAAAGAGAAGGAGGAAGCTGAGGCGCTCCACGACCCTGATGAACCGTTGATATTTCTCCCTTTCCCCTTCACAACCAAAGAAGTTAAGCAACCACCATATCGAGGTTCCGATCCAGAGTGGCAAACTTTCGTCAAAGTCAGCCAGGACAAGAAGCTTCTTCAGGAGATCAAGAGTGAGTGAAGTCATCCCAAAGAAAATTCGCACTTTAACGCATGCATAGATGGTCTGGCAAACGAGATCAAGCGTGGCGTTGAGCGGAACCCTGCCTTCAATAAGCTTCTTGGAGGGGAGGTAACTGTGAGGAAGTACTGGCTTGACGTAATCTTTCCGCCTGCTCCTCCACCGATACACTATGTTTCTGGGTGAGTCGTCTACATACATACACGATGTTTGTCTTGCTAATTCGATAAAGAATCATGATCGATGAGGAGGGCATTTTCTGGGGTGATCGACCCATTGACTCAATTGCTGCTAGCTTTCTTGCTAAAGCACTTTACCCCAAAGCTCTTGCTATGGGCTGCTGGACCTTTGTCAGTTTCTTAACGAAACAAGTGGCGCTGGATATCTCAAAAGCGATTGGTTTAAGTGAACCTGACCCCCCAGAATCTGGTTGGCGCCAAGTGCCAGTGGGAAACCTCCCTGGCATAATTCCTCCTCAGGCTGCCACCAGAGCAGCAGTCCAGCACGATCCCAAGGCACATACCGCACATCTTCCCCCAGTCTTCAACGAGATCATCAGCGCTGCATTTGGTCCAGACGCGAAACTCGATCCTCGTCTTCAAGCTGCTAGCATGGCTGGTGCTCTCGCCTTTCTGCGACATTGGAAGCCTACCAAGAGTCTGCCCAGCAGGGGATGCATCAGAGTCGACGGTATTGTCGAACTCAAGGGAAAGACAGCGGTTATGGCAGTTCTCGTTGCGGGTTACTACGACCCTAAGACACGTCAGTACGTGGCTGTCCAGACTATGCTCAAGCACTTGATGCAGCTGAGACAACGGCCTGCGCCTGGCTAGACTTGTATTATAAGACAAAACAAATAGCGAAAATTATGCAGGGCTTGGTATGGCGTGGCGCATGGAACAGGTTTGGCTTGAGATACCACAGGAGATTTAGAATATCAGCGTTTGATATTGCCTTGTTCTACCTAATCCACCTAACCAGTGCTGTGAAATGATGCAGCATAAACATTTGAATGCTCCCTATAAGCCTGTTCCCTAGGCCAATTCCGCAAAGAAAAGAAAGACGTATCCATATATCCGCTCAACACCAGTACCATCCCATGCCTTTCCATATCCTACTCATAAAAGGCATCATTGGATATTGTTTGCACTCGCAAACGCTTCCCTCATCCTGTTCAGAGAAGTAGCTACTAACCCTAGATTTAGTAGGCGGTCTCATAATCGCCCCGCAGATGCCTGCTTTCTCCCATGCCCTGACTGATAGCTTTGGTACGATTAGTTCCTCAGGATATTGATCGAGATGGTGAAGACTTCTAATTCAACCTCTGGACCGCCCGGTACACGCTCATCTCGCGGAATGGCAGCGATAAGATGCGACTCGAGTACGTTGAGCCCTGGATGTAGCATTGCCTCGAAGGCGTGCTCGTGAGGTTGCTGGCCAGGAGCTTGGTGATGAATGGGCTTAAGCGGTTGCTTGTTGACTAGTGTCCAGAGGCTGTATTGTCTAGTCTGTAAATGGCTGGGTATGGCTGTAACGGCGAGAATACGGGTGAGATGAGGAGGTAGGTTAAGGGTGGCAGCTTGTTCCATCTCCTTGGGGTTGGGTCTGATGGTTGCTAGTACAGGACTGTGTGATTGAAGAGTGGGGTGAACCTGAATCTTCATACTCTCAATGAGAGCATCGTCGAGACCTGGATTTGTTAGTGTTGCTGTGAGTAAATGTGTTTGGGTGAATTACCTTTACCAGGACGACGAGGATGCTTCTGGTCCATATACCCATTAACAAGCGGATTATTGATCGGCTGGGGCGGTGCCACAGGTACAGGAGCAGGGACGGCAACGGGAGCAGCCGTTGGGACCGCAGGAGTCGCTTGACTAGGTGCAGCGCTAGGCGGTTGTGATGTAACTGCTGGTGATGCCCTTGGGGCCTCCTCTGCCTTGAGAGCACTCTGTACAGGACTAGGAGAAGGCACAGCAGATAACGATGTACTTCTGGCCTTTTCCAATTGAGGGTTGACAGCTTGCGCAGGCGTTGAAGTGCGTGCCGTGCCGTTCACAGTTTGACCATTTGTTATCGCCTCCTTCGATTGAGCTGGCGCTGGTGAATCAGCAGAGTCTCGTTGGCCTCCAACATGGATGGTGATCTTCTTGGGTCCGGGGGTAGGCGTCTCACTGGATCCGCCAACCTTTAACTTGATCTTCGGTTGAGAAGGCTCAGTTACAACAGCCTGTGCTTGTTTTAACTGATCGTAAAAGAATTTCTGCAACGCCGTTAGCAATGCTGACAAACGTAAGTAATATAGTACTGACCTCAAGATCCTGCGCAACCAAGTAGATTTCACTACCTTCTTCATTGTAAAAGTACGCGTTGGTCCACAATAGCTTTGCCTTCTCCTCAAAAGCGGCCCATGACTTGAAATCGCTAACTCCAGTTGAACCACCACGGCCGTGGAAACCCTTGACCGCCTTCTGCAGTTTTCGGATCGACATGGGGTCACTGATAACCTTGAAATACTCCTTGAGAGACCGAGGCGGTAGGTTAATGAAAGCTTCGAAGTAAGGGCCATCGTATCCGGGGTCTTCGCGTCGAATAAGCTCCTCGACGAGCTTTTCCTGGGCTTGCTGAAATGACAATCCCTTGTAGGGCACATATTCGTAGACGTGGTCTGGCTTTGCGGCGGGCGCTGCTGGCTTCGGGGCCTCTTTGCCTCGGGTGGACGCTCTTCTACCAGGTGTTCTCCGCTTGAGTGTGATGGTTCGTCTACGAGAACTTGGCGCCTCTTCTTCTTCCTCTTCCTCTTCTTCGTCTTCATCCTCGTCTTCTTTTTCTTCCTCGGGCTCATCTTCATCTTCGTTTTCGTCATCGTTCATTTCTTCGTCCTCGTTGTCTTCATTGGCCTCTTCGCCATCATCATCCGGGAACGGGGTTGGCACAGCCTGATAACCTCTAACATGATATGCCGGATTTTTCTTGGTCATGTAATTGCTGACAGCCTTTCTCAATCGTTCCGCATCTTCGAATATCTCGGTTGATCGGGGGTAGAAATCCTTCGCGTTGCTGATCATGCGCTTAAAGTAGCCCTCAAGCTCGGACAAGTTCTCGAATTCGCCATCGTTCAGTTTCTGCTCGATCATGGATAACGAGATGGGCATGCGTGTTTGTTCGTAATAGTCTGCATTTTCCTCACGGGGTGGAAGTTCTTCGAAATTGGTTGCGACAAGACGCCCACTATAGTATGAGTCAGTACGGTAATGACAATTGGATATTGGATTGAAATTACGCTTTGTCGGCCGTTTTTCGAATATGCTCTAGGAATGACAGGCCATATGCAGTTGTTGATTCCCGAGATTCGCCTTTGGAAAGATCGAAATCGCCCTAGCACGCAATGTCAGTCAATAAATCGAAGGGGCGATAGCTGAGTATGAAGGAATGTCAAGGTGTGCTATGGGGGGATCTGCGCGAACTGCGAAGATCCAAGTTCGCGAGAAGTGACAAGTCGGACTTACAGTAAGTCTGCGACGCTTAGAGCCTCTGTCGTCGTTGTCGACCGATGCAGCGCCATTGGCTTTGCGTTTGCTGTCCATTGTGACTATAACCGATAGGGTCGCCTAATCGAGCGCATCAAAGATAATTATGGTATATTTTCCTTGAGGATTTCGTTGGGACGCAATTGAGGATCGCAAACCTGGAGTTCGAGGTCGTTGCGACGGCGCTTGTGTGGATTTTGACGCGTGCGATCCAATGGTCGCGTCAAGCAAGATACTTAGTCCAGGGTCGGACCTCAAAAACAGGGCAGAAATTAAAGGATGCACGGGTATAAAATGCACCGTTTGAATGTTTTGCAGGATCCCGTTTTGCTTTAGGCTATCGCGGGTCTATGCAGGCCCTACAAAAGCTCCGATGCTGGTGATTTTGAGGTGGTGGTAAATGGGGCTGGCTTCCTTGGAGCTGAGGGCGAGGTTTGGAGGCACATTCAATGGATGCCAATGGTGGAGGTATCCACTTCGGCCTGCCGGGAGCTATTTTGTGTGCCTGAAAACGGTTAAGGCAACAAGGCAGAGAATGATAATAGAATTCAACAATAATGAATGTCAACAGGCAATGACTTATTATTCGGCACAATTGTATAATGCCATTGATAGCGGCGTTTCTGCAGTGCTACTGTTCTAAGAAGCTTCAGGTTTCATGTATCGAACTTGAAAAGTACCGGTATCCATGATACGAATTGAAAGAGATCACCTACGCTATGGTCGCTTCGTCTATCATGAAGCCTGTACTTTTTTAAGCACTATGAGCAGTTGATACCTAGTAGATTTGATGATTCTCGGTAGTAATAGGTAACAGGTGAATACACTAGTCTTCGGGGAGAGGATGGGGAATTAAAATCCAAGCTTTCAAACATTCAACTCAAAGCTAAGGAAAGGTGAATAATTGCCATGATGAATACAAAGTTGCTATGAGGGGCAGCTTATTAGAGGCTAAGAGCCCAGCCAAACGGGGCGTTTGCTAAGCTCAAGCTCCCATTAACGTCCGTCACCCACAG
>NJCR01000010.1:2865-14246 GCA_002234235.1 Fusarium hostae
TATATCTCTTAATAGTAAATAGAATAAGTTAAATATATTTAGATAAAGAAGTCTTAATTAATAGCTAGTAAGCTAAGTTCTATAAAAATGCTAATAAATATAATCTATATATTAAAGATAGCTCTATAGCTCAGTAAAGAATAAAAGTAATTTAAGCGCTAAATTATTAAGGATTGCAGGTAATTTATAATAATTTATATTTAGAGTATTATAATTTAAGTAATTTAATAGAGTAGGATTATTATAAAGAGAAGTAATTTTATTATAATTAATAGAAATTATAGAGGCTATATAATATAGCTATATAGAATATAATATTATAAAGATTAAATTTAAAATAAATTAATTTATTTATTTAAGACTTAAATTATTATATTTTTTATAAAGTTAAAAAAAACTATATTTAATATTAACTTTTATTATTATTATAGTTTATTATAAAGGTCTTATTATTTAATTTATTAATAAAAAAGTTAAAAAGCTAAATAGCTTTTTATTAAATTAAAAATAAAGAAGAAAAAAATATTATTAAACTTTAATATTATTATTTACCTTCTCTATATAATTATTATATATTAATATATTTAATTAAAATAAATAATTAATATTTTTACTTATTAAAATTATTTTAATTATAATTAATTAATTATATTATACTTTAAGTTAATTATATTATTATAATTTTAATATTTTATTATTAAAAATAAAAGTTTTATATATTTTTATTATAATAAATTAATTAAAAGTTAATATTTATATTACTTAATTAAGGCAATAATTACTTAATTAAGGCAAATAAACCTTATTTAATATTAACTTCTATTATAATAGCTTTTTATAAAGATCTCTTTATTTAAGTTATTAATAAAAAAGGTAAAAAGCTAAGTAGTCTTTTAGAAAGTTAAAAGTAAGGAAGAAAGAATATTAATATATATAATGTAATTAATATGCAAGTTGGCCAGATAAGCAAGTTGGCTAAAAATCCCTTTCCTTATATTAATACTATTAAATTAATTAAATCTCAATCACTATAGATATTATAGCCTTAAAAGAAGCTTAAGTTATTCTTACTCTTTAAGCCCTTTAAGATAACCTTAAATTAAGTATTTAATGTATTATTTAAATATATAAAGTTAATTATAATACTTTAAGTAATTAAAAGAATAATATAAAACTATAATATAATATTATATTAAATTTATATAAGCTATTAAAGCTAGAAAAAGAGATTATTCTTTAGAATACTTTTAATTTAGATTTATAAGGACTTCTTTATTAAATCTTTATTATTAAAGATATAGTAAATTAGCTCCTTATTGACTGTAATGCATTATTTATTAATAAGCACTAAGCTATTAATTTTATTAATTAATAACTAAAGCTTAAATTATATTATTAATAAAGATATAATTATTAAAGAGCTTTATATAAAGATTTAATTATTATTTATAATTAATTTAAGTTTATAAAGAATATAATTATAAAATATAATATTTAATTAAATAATATTTAAAACTTTAATAAGACTAGCTTTATAATAAATATAATTTTAATTAATAAAGTTATTATAAGTATAAAGAGGCATAAAAGGCTAAAATTAATTTAGCTTAAAAGTTAAAAATAAGTTACTGTAATTAAGGCAATTAATGCAGAAAGTTAATAAATTCTATTATTTATTATAGTTAAAGGTAAAAAATATCTTTATAGCTAATATAAAGAAAGTAGCCTTTTAATTAATTAAGCTATTATATTAAGTAAAAATAAATAGATTAATAATAAGCTAAGTCTTAATTAGCTAAAGTACTTTAATAAATATATAATTAATTAATTAATTAATTTTTATTGCCTTTTAATTCTTAATAGTTATAAAAGTTATTAATTAATTAACTTTAAGGCATATTATAAAAAGAAGAATATTATTTTACTTTATATACTTTTTTATTTCTTTTATTTACTTCAACCTCTTAATATTAACTGCTTTAAGCTATTAAAAAAGGCCTATAATTAAGAAATTAAGTATCTTATAAAACACTTTAAAATTTATATCATTAAGGCTTAATTCTTTTCTACCTTTTATACTGCCTATTAAGCTATTATTATAAAAAGAAATATATAAAGAGGTTTTTAAGAAGTTAAGCTTACTCTCTTTAATTTAGAAAATATTATCTTAAAGCTTAATATATAGCTATAGACCTTAATGCCTTCTAAAGAGAATATAAGCTAGGCTTAACCTTAAACCCTAAAGACATTAAGGATTATTATTAAGGCTAATTCTTATTTTAAATACCTTTAGAGAAGGATTAAAAGATATTATAGTAGCTCTTTAAAGTCAATCCTTAAGGCTCTTTAGTTATTAATTAACTTAGTGATAAGAAATATGCATAAGACTGCCCTACTAGAAGCTAAGAATTAAGACCTTTAAGAGGAAAATGCAGTAAATAGCTAGAAGAAAAGAGCAAAAAGAACCTAGCTATAGGATAATGGCAGGATAACTATAAAGACTGATTAGAGTTAAATTAATTAGATAGATATTAATATGCAGATAGTGACTGAATTATCGAGAAGTGGTGGTTAAGGAAGGTCAGTTGGACTGGGTGTTTGGCGTTATAGTAAATGTGGCAAGGCTGGGTATAATGCAAGGACCTGCCAAGAGGTAATTAAAGTCACTAAGGATAGGGATAGTAATTAGTTTTAATTAATTAGATAGGTTATAGTGTTTTTATTAGTAATTAGAATATAAAGGTTGAGATTTGTGGCCAACTTGCTTATTAACCATATTACTTAAAATCTATTTTATTAAATAAATATTAAAGATAATTTAATTTTATTTAAATTAAATAAATTTAAATTGCTACTTTATTAATGCTATTTTTTATATATAGAAGTTTAAATAGATTTATAGTTAAAACTGCTATATAGCTAAGGAATATAAGTCTTTTTCTACTATATAATATATTAATTTACTTACTTATATAATTTACTTATTTAAGTAGGCTATCTATATCTATATAGATAGCCCTAAAAGGGGTTTAATGGATTCTGAAGTTTAGCTAATATATAGCTAGAAAAAAAACCTTTAAAGTTTAACTTTAAATTTCTCTATACAAGGCTTATAAATAAAATAAGTAAGATATTTAATAAATAGATATAAGTCTATATTATAATATAGACTTTTTCTTATATTTTTATAATATATATAAAGCTTTATAACTTTATATTTAAAATATATTTTTAAAATATTAAATTTAAAAGATAAGTAATTATATAAAGTACATTTAAAGCTTATTAATATAAATTATAGATCTATATATATTTAAAATATTTTATTTTATTTTATTTTATTCATTTATAAATTTTAAAGTTAATTTTTAATTCTTTTTTTAAAGTTTTAATTTCTAAGCTTAATATTTATTTATAAATAGTAAAGAATATATAGAACAATCCTTTAAACGCCCTAGTATTTTATACATGTCTTTATAAGTTTATAGTAAATAAATTAGTAAAAATATTAGCTTTTAAAGATATTTTATATAAGTAACATCCCTTATTTGTACGGATACCCGGGCAGGTATGGATAGCTACGTGTGTACATTACCACTTTAGCAATAAAGTACAGATGAGATTGTAGCAGTAAAACTGAATTGTCTGCTCGCTTGTATTATACACATGCTTATTAAGTATGTTAATATCATACTCATTAAGTAAATTAATTCTACTCGTGATTGGCTTGCTTTTACAACTCTATTCCGACCTTCGCCTCATCGAAAACCCATTCCTTCAGCACTGGTACTAGTTGACCTAAGCTGACCGGCCGTGTCAGGAAGACGTTAAGGCCACTGGCAAACGCCTCATCTCTAGCGCTGTCTGACGCGAGACCAGTAATGGCGATAATGGTGACAGGCTTGAGGTGATTTTCCCTCTCAAATTTGCGGATGAGCCGCGTTGATTCAAGACCATCCATTATTGGCATATTAATATCTGGCATGCTCATCAGCCTCAGTTTCTCAGTAGCATCTGGGGGCTGGACGTAAGTACCCATTAGGACACAGCAAAATCTCTCCGGGTTCAGCAGGAAAGTCTTCAGCGCCTCGAAGCCATTCACAGCCGTGCAATAATTTCTGTGCAATCTCTTCATATAAGCGGAGAGAATCTGGAGACGGGTAAGTATTTGGAGCTTGCCATATATGAAAAGTGTGGACCCGCCTTCAGATTAATCGAGTTGTCGTCGACAAGAAGAAACTGGGAATGCGGCTGGACAGACTCTTCTTCGATTGCCGAGCTCTCTGGGCTGCTTCTGCGTGTCTGTTTGGATCGAGGCCCTTGACGCCCAGATTCGATCGGCCCATTGGGATTCGAATTCAAGTTAGTCTGCTGACAGGACTGGTTATTCGCAGATGGCGCACTCTCCCTGGACTGTTCTTGATTCCTCCAATTCCATGACCGATGACTGTCTGAGTTCGATGCGGGAAGAGGAGACTCGTCAATATTGTTGCTAGAACCCTCTGTGCCACTTACGTTATGTGTCGCTTGGAGCTGCTTCCAGCGATTGAGAGCATTGGCCAGGGTCCTGCCGAACTTTCGGGGTGTATTCCTATCAGTCAGTGAGTAGATGGTTAGATGATGGTCACGACTCCACTCACGGCTGGTAAATGAACTCGACTACAGATCTTTCGGCAGACTCCCTGAACAGTGTGTCCAGCCTTACAGCCTCTCCGGCACTGTGGCATATCACGACCACGGGCAAGGGGTGGCCGTTGATCGCATTCTCGTGAAGTTTGGTAAAGGCAGCCTCACTGTAAATGATGATATCGGGGTCCGGGGCGACTGGATCTACGTCATCAGCTTCGCAGAGGTTGATATTGAACCACTTCAGAGGCAGACTTTCCAGTGGGAGTTTTGCCAAGCTGTTGACCTCGGAAGCAGCACACGGGATGCGGGTGAATCCCACAGCTGCCACCCGAATAGAGTCAAGGATGCTGCCATCGAAACCGAATGGCTGTTCTGCCGCCTGCATCTCACCCACGTTGTCAGTTCCAGGGTGGGCGTGAACCAGCGGCAGGGAGACCGACACGGTCGTGCCCTTGCCGACATGGCTTCGAACGCCAATGGAGCCGCCGAGTGATGTCACAATCTGCTTCACAATACTGAGCCCGAGCCCTGTACCCGCAGCAAGCGAGTCTTCCTGGGAGAATGGAACGAAGAGTTTGTTGTGCAGAAACTCATCCCCAATGCCCTTGCCCGTATCCGAGACGGTGAGGACTACAGTGGTCGACTTTCGCGGCCCTTTGTGCGAAGTGCCCTTTTCCTGCTTCAGGCTTATTTTCACGTGGCCTTGGGGCGTGTACTTCAGGGCGTTGCCCAGGATGTTCATGATAATGCGTCGGACAGCACCTGGTGCTGTCCGAAACACCCACGGCTTGCGATGGTCTATATCAACTGTAATCTGTACCTTGCCGACAAGATCCGTCTGTGAACTCGATATCATTGGTAAGAGGCTCGATCATTGACTGCGGATTTATTGTTAAGACTTACATCTGACGGAAGCCATCTTGGCCCCTGTGGCATTACTGTGTGGTGGAAACTGTGGCCGATCGTCATGGTTTCGACGACTTCTTCGGCAAGTCTGTCCAATGCAACATCCGAGAGCAGGGATTGCATTTGGGGCCCAGTACTTGCTCTGCTTTCCTCATCGTCTTTATCGGCTCTGAAAGGGCTGCGGTGTCTTCTATGCTCCTTTTGCGCCTTGATCGCTCGCGAGAGAGTGTTCACTTTACTGAATATTAACAGCTACACAGGGATTAGTAACTCGACTATTTAGACTTGGCCGAACATATCATACGTGATCGATGGTGTCAAGCAGCGTCTTGCCGGATATTTCCAACGCGTGTACAACTTCTTGCTGGAACGGATCGAGTGAAGTACCAGCCAACAGCTCGGCACCGGCCAAGATTCCGTGGAGTGGAGAACGAAGCTCGTGACTTAACGTGCCTAGCAGATCCGCCTTGGCCTTGTTGGCGAGTGTGATGTCGATCCGGTTGATTTCAGCCATGGTGACAATCCCAAGGGCCTTCAGGTACGGGAGATCTGCTTCCGGGGTGAGGATGCGAGCGGCTGTCTTGCTCCAGACAAGGCCACAAGCGTAGAAGCGGCCTCGGGAGGGATCCCACAGGGGGACTAATGCAACACTCCTTGCCCCGGCAAATAGCTCCGCAATGGGCTTGGCTTCATCCTTGCGCGAGGGCGTGGGCTTGTTATCTGGGGCCGTCCTTGCACTGCGGATATCGGGAAGACGAGGGTCTGTTTCCTCGCCGGATGATGATTCACCTGAGTACAACGAGCCCGACTCCTCGAAGCTGAAAATCCTGCCATTTGGATAGCGGGAAATCAGTCTCTTAAGGGTCCTCTGATTGAGCGATAATTGCAAGCCTGGCTGGGCCAGGCCGAGTACAGCCTGATCCGTGGTTGAGAGGGCGAGTATGGTGCAAGGCCTCTTGTTCTGGGAATCGCTGACGTGGTCAGCCGAGCTATCCTCGCTACTTGATGTGGAATCGTTCACCGAGTGTGATGACTTGTGCTCAGGGTCGATGGGAGCCCCAATAGAGCTGACACCTGCATCGAGAAAGAGGGCGCCGTCAACCTTGAGTGATTCACAGACGACGTCCGCGGCCTTGCTGAGCAAGCTTGCTGACTCAACTTGCTGGGGGTCAACAAAATGCGAGGTCTCGTTCTGAAGATTTGTGGCTGTGCTTAGTGAAGCCAGAGCCGCTGGCTTGCTGAAAGGCTCGGATAGTTTATGCGTAGCTCCATTGGAGCACTCAGAACTAGCCTGTAGGCTTGCACTGGTCTTCACTATGTGACTGCTAGAGACAAGATTGCTAGATGAGTCGTTTTGCTGAAACTTCCGAATCCGGCTGTCGCGCTGTGGGGAGGTGGAAACGTCGTCGGTAGTATTGTCATTGCCGCGGATCAGGTGACTGAGCCCATTCACCATGCGCTCACTGCGAATGAAGTTTTCTGTGGCTCGACGAGTCTCCAGATAGGACATGATGGTCCTAGAGAGATCCCTCAGTAGTTGGATGGAAGCCTGATCTAGACCCATAGGCCTGGGATTGTCATCTAACACACCCAAGACACCGATGTTGAATCCTCTGGGAGTTTGGATAGGTATGCCGCAGTAGAATCGATGATGAGGAAGTCCTTGGACACTTGAGCCGCTGCGCGAGTAGGCATCTTCAGCAAGGTCAGGAATGACAGACACCTCCAGTCCCTCATCGTGATCCAAAGAGGCATGTTTCGTGTTCCGAAACTGAAGGACGTGCTCGCAGATGCTGTGAGCACGAGGGATAACCCCAGAGGGCCAGAGCCGGTCCTTGACGTGGTCTGGGCAGGGGCCAATGGGAGAGGACTGCGTGGCCTCAGCAACAATGTGCTGGTACTTGCGGTCAAAGAATGAGATGATGGCTCGGCGAGCCTGGAGACGGAATGCGGCCAGCTGTGAGAGAGCGGTCAAGATGGCGTCAGAACAAGGAGCGTCGCCTGTAATCGTGCTCGTGGCGAAGGATGAGGCATATCTGTGTTGGAACGTCAGCGCTTATCCACAGGAGCCAGTCTACCCATCACGTCTGAGAATGAAAGTTAATTCAAGCAGACAGCGGGCAGAAGCAACGGTTTGGTATGTACTTGAGCATCTCCCACTCACGCGGGCCGTCCGAGGCGATTGCTTCCACCTTGGCCATGATTCATCAACCGGAATGGATACAACCCAAGTGGTTTCGATTGGAAATGGACCACAATAGGGATGGGGAGATGAATTGAATGGTTGTCAGAGCTAAGAGTAGCAGCGATAGGGTAATTAAAGTCCTGTCCAGGATGTCAGAAACTCTATCTTGGATTACGGATACATTGCAAGCAATTGGCAAGGATTTGGAAGATTAGCTGGATAATTGCGTGTGCTGTCTAAGCCTTTCCAAGTGGACGGCTTGAGACCCTTGTCACCATCAAGGTTGGCCACTACGGCCTTATTTAGTAAAGCCCAAGAAAGAAGTTCCCCAAGGGCGGCTTTTAGAGTTTGTCTAGCCTCTCATCTGATGCATTGCCGAACCTTCCGGAAAACCAGGGAAGCTGGTGCACAGAGTGTGTCCAACAACTAAAATTATTTAATTTGCTTGGTTGAGGTGGCTTGATTAAGTAGCAAGCCACCACAAGTATGAACTCTCCTGCCAATTCGCACCAATAGCCTATCTCTTTGAGTGCCACAAGACTGCAAGGCGGTCACAACCGGGGTGTAGGACCAATCAAAATGAGCGCAACGACCGGTACCTCCACCCACACCTAAAATAACATGTAATAGAAGTACCAACAGTTAGCATTATTATAGATCGCTACATCATATACTTTATAACTATATCTACTGTACGGACCTTAGGCATTTCCTAATATAGGCTGTAAATAACCTCTTGTTTTTTTTTTTTTAATAGGCTGAGGCTGTTCTTGCCTAAAGCCTTAATAGGCTAGGCAGGAAGGGCTACTTCTATAGATATAATTAATATCTCTTTATAGGTAATTTTACTATACTTCTTATTAAACTAAAGTAAATATTAAAATCTATACAGCATTTTAATTAAATAAACCTTATAATAAAAAAAAAGTAAATTTATTTAATTAAGTAAAATTTAAAAAAAAAAATATAAAATATTAACTATAAGCTTTATATAAAGTAATTATATTAAAACTATATTTATTAAATTACTTCCTAAAGATTATAAGATATATAAAGTAAAAATAACTATTTATTAAAGTAATTTTAATTAATATAGTAAATAAGTATATAGTATTTATAATATATATAATTAAATAATTAAATAAAAAATAAAATTAATTAATATTACATTAAAATATATATTTAATTTAAATTATTAACTTTTTATTTATTTCACTTTATTTATTCTTATATATAAAATTAACTAAGTATATACTTTACTATATATATTTAAGTAATTAAGCTAGTTATAACTTTAAGTTAATATAACTTCTATTAATTAATTTATATAAGTAGACTTAATATAATTCCTTTAATTTTAATATTAATAGAATTCTTAAATGCTGCTTTTACTCTATATTTATTTTAGAACTCTATATATAAACTCTCTCTATATTCTTATAGTTCTAAATTATAACTAGCTTATTTTTTATTTATAATAATAAACTTATAAAGGACTTAAGCTGTTTATTAAATTATATTAATAAGCTACTATTTATATATAGCTAATTAGCTTATAAAGGCAGTACAAAAGGCTATCTTTTTTACCTCTAAAGATAGGCCTTACTATAAGGCTATTTTTAGCCTCTTTAATTTAAGTAATTTTTAATTAATTTAAATTAAAAACATTATATTATTTAAATATATTAGGTTTATATAATTAATTAATTAATTTAATTCATAATTAAAAATAGCTATTTTAATAAAGCTAAACTATTTTTTTAATAATAAATTCTTTACAAAAATACTAAGTATTATATATATTATATAGTATTCTCTATTTTTAGCTTTAAGTAAGGCTAATATAATTACATTAAGGAGATTAAAGTTAATTATATAATAGCCCTAAATAGGCTATAGGCTATTATATAGTATTATAATAATAACTATAATTAGTAAAGAAAAGTTAAGTAAAGTAATATACTTAAGTGTAATAAATAGATAAAGTATAATATATTATAAAGGATAATTAAAGAGTAGTCCTTTAAGTAAATTAAAGAAAGAAGGTTAACTTAACTATTAAAAGGTAATAAATCTTTACTTAATATTTATATTACTTAATTAAGGCTATAATTATATTATAGTAAATAAACTTTATTTAATATTAGCTTTTACTATAATAGCCTATTATAAAGGTCTTTTTATTTAAGTTATTAATAAAAAAACTAAAAAGCTAAATAACTTTTTATAAAATTAAAAATATAATAAAAAGAAATTATTATAATAGTTTAGGTCCAACTGTGTTAAACTAAGCCGTGCTAGGTTTATTGTTGGCAGATAACATAGGACATAATGCTAAGCGAAGTGAAGTATTACATCTCTTAATAGTAGATTTAATGTATATTAGGCTTAATTAATATAAAGAAGTTTTATTAATAGCTAATAAGCTAGAATTTATAAAAGTGCTAGTAAATATAATCTATATACTTAAGTTAATTATATATAGACTTAAAAGATTATAGAGTAATTCTTAAAGTTATTAGTAATTTTAATAATTTAATTATAATTAAATCTTAATAGTTATATATAAAATATATTAATATATAGTAATTATATATAATTAATAGAAATTTATAGGGTATATATAATATAACTACTTAGTTTATAATATAATATCTCTCCTCTATTAAGTCTTGCCTTTAAGACCTTATTTATTTATTATTTATTAATTTATTGTATTTATAAGCTAACTTAATTCTATAAATATTTCTTAATATATTAATTATATCTTTAGTAATAACTTAATATTATTTTATTTAATTAAAACTTATTACTCTTAAAGAATATAAAGTTATATTATACTCTTTTTATAAGGAAAACTATATTAAGTATATAATAAAAGAGGGTTAAAAAAATTACTTAAAGTATATTTAATAAGGTTAATTTTATAATAATAAAGATATAACTTTATTTAAAGGTATATTCTCTTTTTTTTATAGTATTTTATAAAGTTAATTATATATAGCTAATTATTTAATTTAAAAAAAGAATTAAATTAAGGTAAATAAAGAGGCTACTAGGAAAGAACTCCTTAAATTATAATAATAATTAAATAAGCATTTAAGCAAATTAATATATCTATATTACTAGAAATATCTTATTTAGGCTAAAGGTTTAAAAGCTTTAAAGTGTAATTAAGAGGTAATAAGTTTTAAAGAGAGGGCTAAAAACTTAATAGTTCTTTCCTTAAGAGTTAAATTAAATATAGTAATAAAGTTTATTACTGCTAATATTATTAACTTAATTAATTAATTCTTTATTTTTAATTTTACTTTTAATTTTAATAGAAATTCCTTAAGAGTTATTAGGCATTAATAAAATATTTTATTAATTTTTATATATTTTTATTTTTTAAGTAGTTTTTCTATTTAATAAAGTATTTTATTTACTTATTATTCTTTTTTATATTTTTAATTATTTTTACTTTATAGACTTTTAGTTTTATAATTTCTTTTAGTTTATTATTAGTTTTAATTTATATTATATTAATAGCTAATTTAAGTAATAAAATATAAAAAATTAAATAAAGCTTAACTTTTAATAATAAGTCTAGTTTATAGTTATGTTTTAAGATTTTTCTCTTTACTTTATATAATTTAATATATTTATAATTTAATTTATA
>NJCR01001006.1:0-173798 GCA_002234235.1 Fusarium hostae
AACTTTTGCGGCCCCACTGTACGTAGGTAAGTTTAGGATAAGTTTAGTGGGCCTGTAGACTAAGGTCAGGACCTCCAGACCAACAACCTGAAAGCATGCACTCGTTAAACGAACTCGTTAAACGCTTGAGGTTAAAGAAAGAAAAAAAAACTGCAAATCAAAATCTTTGTTTCGTTTTCATCAGGCTACATGGTTACTTATAATCGAATAAGAAAATAGAAGTCAAGGTGTTCCTCACCATGGGATGGAAGATCGTCTTATGGTCTTGTCATAAGTTTTTCGTGACAATAGCTAGGCTACTACAGACAGCGCGATTTTCTTACAGTTCTAGGGACCCTTGGACTCAACATCCACTCATGAATACACGAGCGTATAGCTCTCTAAATGTTGCCAATGGAATAACAGATCAGTCTGATCATGACAGGCACCTAGTGCTTAATCACCGACACACCTTTTTTCCATCCGCACCAAGTCTTATCCTCATACAGTGGTCAGTGCATGTTGCTTAGGATTTCAGAATAGTATCACGAACTACACTAACGAATTGCTTCCCCAGCACAAACCCAACAGCTGACATCAAGATTCAAGTTTTACTATCACACAAGAAAAATCTGTCATATACAATCATTCAGAGCGGTTTGCTGTTGTAGGCATATGACCCGGGAACCACGGGCTTGGCCTGACCACCACGCGATGGAGCATCTTCACCACAGGTAGCTCGTTTTAGGGCAACCCTGACATCATCTCATCGACCTTAGTACAAACTCCCTGCCAAATTCCAAACACCTATTTTCCACCTCCTTATCCTAATTTGAGTTTGTAATCCTTCCTGGGAGGTCAGACTCTGGCTTACACCATCCTCGTTTGCCAACTTGATACTAGCTTCTTTGAGTAGCTTTGAATCCTGCATCACACCAAGAGGGTCTCGTTTTACAGGCGTTCTTATCAAACATCCCGTCCCATTAGTGTGTACGCAACGGCCGTGAACCACGCATTCAACATCCCATTGTCGAGTGCGTAAGCTCTATCAACGTTACGCTATCAGTCTCTTACTCACTGTCTATAAAGGGGTATAAAAGGAGCTCTCTATCTTCATCTGCTGCCAACCCAAAAACAATTTTCATTTTCCATCCATATTCTCAAAACTGCCTTATTTGATACCAAACATAAAATGGGCGAATTTGTCAACGGCAAGCCTGACTTGGGCACCATCAAACCTTCATTCACCTCTTCATCCGAACCTGAGAATCCTCGATCAAAGTCCCTCATCCAGGCTCTCTCCTTAGAGCCCCATATCGAAGGGGGTTACTTCCGCCAAACCGATACAAATCCTACTACCATTCCTTCGCCATATTCATCCGAGGCTCTCTCCCATGAAACTCTAGCTCTCTCGGGTCCTGCTCGTGAGGGTTATAGGGCAGATACACGACGCCTCTCTACCACCATTTACTACCTACTAACCCCACGCCACTCTCAGGGGAACTTCCATCGCAACCGCAGCCGTGTGATTCATACCCTGCACCGTGGACGGGGACGCTATGTGCTCATCCACCCTGACGGGCGTATCGAGTCCTTTATTGTTGGGAATGCGGTTGAACGAGGCGAGCGTATACAATGGATCGTCGAAGGTGATGTCTGGAAGGCAAGTTACTTGCTTCCCAACGAGCCAGATAGCGGCCATGGGTCAAACGGGGGGGAAACTGAGGGCCTGCTGATTTCGGAGACGGTTGTCCCTGGCTTTGAATACCACGATCATGCATTCCTCACTCAACAAGGAATCCGAGAACTACTCAACGAAGAGCAAGTCCACGAACTGGAGTGGCTCGTGAGAAGATCGGAGTAGATTTCTGAAGACAATGATTGAGCCTGACAATTTGAGGGAGGAGACAGTTGAATAAGGAACTGAACACTTCGATAGCATTTTTTGGAAAAAGGTAACGTCATCTGACAATGTCGACACCATTGATGACAAACTCCAGAGCGATGGTTTCTAAAAGCACGCCTGGAACGCTATTAAACAAATAATACCTAATTGAAGGAAGAAATTTCTCTGCTTGCATTTTTAAGGAGTCCCATATAGCACTCGAGGCTCGGGATCTCAAAAAGGCATTTCCCAGAGGATTTGTAGGAGCCGCACTTGTAGCTTCATGAAATGCCTAGCAAGCCAATCGTTATGACCATCAAGGTGCCATTTTCATAAGTGAGGTACGGATGGATACCCAGATTAGTTTCTTGTCCTCCAATATTAATAGGCATATCTGGCAAATTTATTCTTGTTCTTGACTGTTTTCCGATTGTATAGCCTTGGTCCCTGTTGATATAGGTTACCAAGAATGATTGACAATTTACCTGTCCAAATAACCTCACAACTACAAGGTCCCAGAAAGGCTCTGCAGAACTTTTATCCTAACTTATGTAATATTATGATCAGTTTAGGGTACTTTAGTCCAACTTAGAATAAACTTAGCAGGCTCTTTTACTAGTTGTTTCTCGCCATGATGTAGGGTTTCAAAGCTTCTGACACTACACAATGCCAAAACAATTGTTCCTCATACACTTGCTACCGAATATCAGTGGAGTGACATGTATGCATCATATATAACACTGTATCAATCGCACAGGGCATTATTTGTCTATCAAGGTCCTCAAGTTTGTCACATAATAAGAGCAGCTCCCGGTGCAGAGAGAAATAGTTTGTCATTCAACATAAAATTTTGATATCATTCATCTATACTACATTTTGGGTCATTAAATCTTAGGCTCAAGCTTTTGCATATCGACGACGGCACGGATGCAGTCACCCTGCTTCATCGTCTCGAAGGCGTTGTTGATCTCGCCGAGAGTCTTGCGGTGGGTGATGAACTCGTCGACCTTGAGATCACCCTTCTTGTAGTCGGCGACAAGGTCGTTCAGCTGAGAGCGGCCCTTGACACCACCGAAAGCACATCCTCGCCACACTCGGCCAGTAACAAGTTGGAATGCTACAGAAAGTTAGTATCTTCGAATCCCAATATCGTTAAGAGTGAACTTACGCCGAGTGGAAATCTCCTGGCCAGCGGCAGCAACACCGATGACAATGCTCTCACCCCAACCCTTGTGACAAGCCTCGAGGGCAGCACGCATGACACCAACGTTGCCAGTGCAGTCGAAGGTGTAGTCACAACCACCATCAGTCATCTCAATGAGCTTGTCTTGGATGGACTGGTCACCGAGCTCGGTGGGGTTCACGAAATGAGTAGCACCGAACTTCTCACCCCAGGCCTTCTTGGAGGGGTTGACATCAACAACAATGATCTTGCCAGCCTTGCGGGCGGCGGCACCCTGGACGACCGAAAGGCCGACACATCCGGCACCGAAGACGGCCACGTTGTCACCCTCCTGAACGTTGGCTGTGATGGTGGCAGCACCATATCCAGTGGTGATACCGCAGCCAAGCAGGCAGGTTCGGTCCATAGGAGCATCGTGCTCAATGGCGACAACGGAGATGTCGGCGACGACGGTGTACTGAGAGAATGTGGAGGTGCCCATGAAATGAAGCAGATCCTTGCCCTTGCACTTGAATCGAGAGGTACCGTCGGGCATCAGACCCTTACCCTGGGTGGCTCGGATCTTGCCGCAGAGGTTGGTCTTTCCGGACTTGCAGAACTTGCACTCCTTACATTCGGGGGTGCTGTTCAAGAATAAATTAGCTTTTGCGATGTTGATGAAAGTTAGGAAAGCATACTAAAGAGCAACGACATGGTCACCAGGCTTGACGTTGGTGACGCCCTCACCAACGGACTCAACGATACCAGCACCCTCGTGTCCGAGGACAATGGGGAAGGCGCCCTCAGGGTCCTTACCGGAGAGAGTGTAGGCATCTAAAAACACGTTAACACATTATTCTTGAGCTGATTCGCACAACTGAAGAGCTACGATAGCTCGATGACGTGGGTAGAGCATACCTGTGTGGCAAACACCAGTGTAGTAGACCTGGATACGGACCTCGTTGGCCTTGGGAGGAGCAACCTCAATGTCCTCAAGGGAGAGAGGCTTGCCGGCCTCCCAGGCGACGGCGGCCTTACAGGTGATGGTCTAGTTATAGCATCAGCAACGCGTCTTCATAATGCTTCTCGTTCAAGGCGGGGCATTGCGTATGATGAGGGGTAGTTAAAGCTCATGAAAGTCACATACCTTGCCCACGGTAGACATGTTTTTGTATTATGAGGATGAAATTGACTGTCGATGGAGAAAGAGAGAAGTTGTATGACAGACAGACAAACAGTTTGAGGGGTAGATGAATCTTCAAGGGGAAACTGTTTATGTACGTAGAAACAGTAGGAAAACCGTCCGCACACTCAGATCCCGATCACCGAGCAACTCCGGTGGGCAACAACGTACCCCGCAATTGGAGCTCCAATCCACATTCACACCCACACTGAGATAGGAAAACAATCGCGGCTTCGGGCATGGATCAATGCTCATTGGGCGTATGACGCCCAATTTGACTCTCTTTACGTGAGAGCATTGTGCGGGGACGTTGGCGGAGTATGCCAAGGTACTGCGCCATTGGTGTGAAGTGCTGAGATGGCATTGGCAGAGATAGCCAGACAGCGCCAAAGACGGAATACTCTTTCGGCAGATGAGACCGATCTGGCCGACGGTTAGGGGGAGAAGCCGACCAGTGAGTCAGGACGAAAGCGAACTTGTTGGTTTCACGGGGTCGGAAGTCCTTCCGTTCGACGCCGTGCCCACTTGACGTGATCACTTTAATCATCTTTGGCTTGAGGTTAAAGCGGTCTTGGTTCCGAACGCTCGGGAAGAGGAAGATAAGAGATTACTGCATTTCAGAATTTGGATAGAAGCAATTCAGATCCTTGACAAACTTCGATCAGACAAGTTGGCCTCACCTTCAGTGAATGCTCTCTCTTTATATTCCGATTTGGTTATCACTCATTATACCAAGGAAAATCACAGTTGAAAGATGTGATCGAGGATTGTTATTCGTCTCAATGTTGGTTTAATGGTATCTTCTTGATTTGCAAGAGCTCAAATACTCAGTCTTTGTATGCGAAGTCTTACAAGTCCTACAGACGTGCAACAAAGGAGCAAAAATTTCAACTTTAATCAATTGGAAACAAACATGTCTGATCACTTTCACATTTTACTGGGAGGATAACTATTGGCTTGGTTGAGTTATTAGAGGAAGCCGATGTCATGTGCAAGGGTCGCGTCGGATAAACAACGGCTAGTGTTACCCATCACGATAGCTCCAAAAAATATCCCAAGCGCGCAGCTCAGGCAAACAGGAGCTTGCAACTCAACATCGCTTCAACAATTTATATCCATTCCACCACAAAATACGATCATTGCATGCGAAAACAGAGCAAGCCAACGTGAGGGAGCGAAGAGCCCAGCTTTATTCACGCGCCGATACGGCCAAGCCAAATTCAGTCTAGCATCATGTCGTCTCGCTTCATTGTTCCGGACTCTAGTCCTCCTGCAAGCCCAGCGCCATCGACGCCAGACAAGAACGGCCGCGGCACAGGTTTTTCGTTTCTTGCCGATAATCCTTCAACGACTCCAGCTGGACCACCTCCATCTTCAGCCGCTTCCTTTACACCCGCGGGTGCCCCGTCTGATTCATACATGGGAAGCTCTTTCATGCGTGGAATGACTGATACAAAGCCTTTGAGCTTTGGCGTATCCAACAACTCCTCTTCTGGAAGAAACCTTTTTGGTCGCACAGGCGCCTCGAGCAATCCGCTTGGTCGATCCATAAGAGGACGACAACCCTCAGGATTGAGCCGCCAGTTCAGCGCGGCGGATGAGGAAGAGGAGGACGAAGAAGATCATCAAGATGCTGAAGGAGATGTGGAGCTCCCACCCCCTCGAGGTAATATTTTTCGCATGTCTGCTGTTCCAGACGAACACACCGAGGATGACGAAGTTGACGCCGAGATCGAACGCTACATTGACCAAGACATTGCCGGTGAAGATGACGAGAGAGAAAGCTATGGGGAAGACGACCATGCTTTCGAGCGCGAAGAATCCGAAGAACCCGACATGTTCTTGAACATGAGACACGACGATCGACCCTATGGCCAGCCTATGATTGGTGATGAATCCGACCTCATGATGCTCAACACACCAGCCGCGACAAAGCGAGTGCGCCAAGAAGCGGAAAGCATTTTCAGACAAACATCAGCCCATCTTGGCATGTCAGGGCGCCAGGAGGGTTTCCATTTTGCATCAATCGCCAAAAATCTGTACAACCAGCACGAACATGCACCAGTTGTCGAACCCGCAGACATGATCCTCGAAACCGAAGAACTCGTATGTAGGCTATACGAAGAGGGTGTTGGACCTGAGGAAGACGTTGAGAAGATGGACAATTCTTTGTCTAACATCACATTTCGCCTTACTGAACTATGGAACAAGACTGTGAATGGACTGCCACAACCAGAAGGAGAAGATTTTGCAACCATTGGTCCTGGTTTCAACAGTGAACCATTCGAGAAGGCCGCCTATGTCGCACAACTAATACTTCGAATGCACCACACTCGCTTCGGCACTAATACCGATGAGGAGAAGACGCCACCGCTACCCGAAATCCTGTTCGACTGGATGCATAACAATCATAACCTTTATCCTGATCAGGTGCGTGAGGTCAGCCGCCACAATCCGAGCCCTGCATGCCATCCTCTATTCTGGCAGACTGTACGATGCTCCTTGCTACGAGGAGATGTTGGCAGCGCATCCCATCTACTGAAAGAAGCTGGTTGGCAAAATGTTCGCCGAGGACCTAAAAGTGATTATGCGTACACAGGCAAAGCTCTTGAGAATGTCAGGCGTTTTGCTGCTGCCACTAGTGAAGTCCTGGACCAGTGTCCAGGTACAAGATCAGAATGGGATATCTGGAATAGCAATTGGACTCTTTTCCGAATCCAGGCACGCGGATCTCTGAACCGAATGACCCTTTTCGCCGAAGGAAGGGAACAGGATGTCCAGGATTTGATGGATGACGAGTTTGCTCCCCAGCAACAATCACTATCCACAATGGCTCGGAAGGCCTCCAGTCAAATACCTTGGGATATCTACGAAAACTTGCAAACCGTGTATGGTATCATTCTTGGTAACCATGAGGCTATACTGGAAGTTGCCCAGGATTGGTGCGAAGCAACAATAGGCATTTTTGGGTGGTGGGATGATGGGAATCAACGCCACAAGGCTCTGAGACTCTCACAATCGCAGTTACTGCGGGCATCGTCTCGCTTCGCTGGCTCCGAAGACTACTTCGATCGCCTGGCAACTGCCTTCCACATGGTTGTGCAGTCAGACCTTAATCCTAATGTTTTGAACCCCGTCGAGGTTGCCGTGGCCTCCGCTTTCGAAGGAAACGTTAACGCCGTGCTGGGATTCCTGAGAATATGGTCATTGCCACTGGCATGTACTGTGGCAGAAGTCGCATCTCTAGGCGAATGGCTCCCCGCTCCTAATGGTCCCAACCTGTTTCCCACCGACAGTCTGGATATGGACGATCTTGCGCTACTGGGCGTGACTCAGCCAGGACCCGATGAACTAGACGGCATCAAAGATACAACTCTTGTCCTGTACGCTAGGGAATTGGCAGGCATAGAGCAACTGTCACCAGAGCGCGATGGGTGGGAAATGGCCATACAGGTGTTAGGTCGAATGGATTCGCCTGAGAGATCGGAGGAGACGGTTGGTGAGCTCCTTCGAGATCTTCTTGCTACGTTGAATGAGAACTCAGGACGAACCGTGGATAAAATTTGGACAATACTGAATGATCTCGGTATGATTAACTACGCCGAGGAAACAGCAGAGGTAAGCAATTTTGAGCATAATACTGACCTAAGCTAACTTGAAACAGACATTCGCAGAGATCCTTTCCAAGGAGTCTCATCGCTACGGCGAGGCTCTCTGGTACTACGCACTCTCGCACCGCCCAGACAAGGTCAGAGAGGTGCTGAATCTACTAATGTCGTACTCGCTTGTCCAGTCCACAGTCTACCCCTCAGAGAAGGATTTAGATCAATATCTCAAGGACCTACTACGAAAGCGAACCGAGACCCTGGAGAAACGAGCTCAGCAGGACCTCGAAGCAGCTCAACTGCTTGGCCGAATGCTCAGCGGTTACGCCACACTACGCAAGTTTTACGAGCTCCGCGATGCTGAGGACTTGGAGAATATCTCGCCTACAAAGGCTATCAAATTGAAGAAACAAGCGGCATCTGCACTAGTTGCTGTCATTTCTAGTTCCGATGACAACATCCGTGGTGGACTTTACGACGACACGCGGGATGCAGTAGTCAGCGAGGACTTCCTCCTGGCCCTCTTGGGAGAGGCCACTGTCTTTATTAATCAATCCCCAGCCGTCATCACACTGTCCCAGATCGATGTTCTGCTCAAAGCCATCGAGGATTTACAAACAGTTGGTGATCGAGTTTACTCGGCGTGCGATGATTTCTTCAATCTTGTGTTGGCATCTGCGCAAGGACTGAAAGGCTCTACGCCACAAGATCTAATGGCCAAATCAACAGCTTCTCTAGGAGGAAGCTTCATGATGACTGGAAGCTCCGTGTTGGTGAATCATCTGCACATGTCGATCTCGGCGGGAACAAAGGTTAATAGAGGATGGGACTGGAGGAAGGGCTGGCTTGCAACAAGCAAGGGCGAAGACGTTCTTCGAAAACTTCGACTAGGGTTGGCAAAGGACCTGGCGGCACTTTGGTTGGAAGACGCAGATGGTGTCGTTGCCTACTAGAAGGCATGTATTTGAACAAGAATGATTGTTGATGCTTTGATATATGAGTCTGGACTGGCGAATGGAAGGCGCCTTTGGTAATACAAGACATGAGCGAACTGCAATAAATGCCCCCATATTCTCAGGATGAGAAATCTATCCACAACGATTTATAGCTCCGACTTTTGAACACATATCCGTTCTATTCCGAGGTTATACATATGATACGGGACCCATCTCCGCCGGTGTTCGGATGGTGGAGGCCCCCACATCCCCGGACCTCAGTTTTAAACGCCAATCGGCTCCTGTCAATTTACAATTGACAAAAAAATCCGCCCCGACTTCGCCCCCACCACAAATTTAGGCTGTAACAAGAGGACCAAAGAGTCAACTTTCATCGTTACCGTGTATAGCCCAACATGGTTTCAATGGAGGTCGCCAGCCGCTCAGGCGGTGCCATGACGGTAAGCTACACTGATCTCATGTTAATTGGAAACTTTTCTACGGGAAAACATAGATACACAAGCTGACTCTTATACGCCGTAATAGCAACTCTTGCGACGTTCCGGTCCTAATGTCATTCGCTCGACCACCGTTCTATCCAACAACCCAAGGAGAAACTTCTCAACCGCGAAGTCTCTTCCCCCTACCTACGAAAAGCTTTACACCAAGTACACCGATGTCCGCCGAGTTCTTGGCAAACAGCGTCTAACCCTCGCCGAGAAGATCCTCTACAGCCATCTCGACAACCCCCAGGATTCCTTGCTCAACAACACCGACAATGGACGAAACATCCGCGGGAAGGCCAATTTGCGCCTTAAGCCCGACCGTGTCAACATGCAGGATGCTTCTGCTCAGATGGCTATTCTTCAGTTCATGTCCTGCAATCTGGCCAAGCCTGCTATCCCCGCAAGCATTCATTGTGACCACTTAATTGTTGGCTCCAAGGGTGCTGAGGATGACTTGTCTGCTGGTATCCAGACTAACAAGGAGGTCTTTGATTTCCTTGAGTCTGCAGCGCGCAAGTATGGAATGGACTTTTGGCCTCCTGGTGCTGGTATCATCCACCAGACCGTTCTTGAGAATTATGCTCTTCCTGGATTGATGATGCTTGGTACTGATTCCCACAGCCCCAATGCTGGTGGTCTTTCTACAATTACCATTGGAGTTGGTGGTGCGGATGCTGTTGAAGCTCTTGTCGGTGCTCCTTGGGAACTCAAGGCCCCCAAGATTCTGGGCGTGCAACTTGTCGGCAAGCTGAGCAACTGGGCTTCTCCCAAAGACGTCATTCTCCGCCTTGCTGGCCATCTTACAGTTCGTGGTGGTACTGGCTCCATCATTGAGTACTTCGGTGAAGGTGTCGAAAGCCTAAGCGCCACTGGCATGGCTACTATCTGCAACATGGGGTAAGTTTGTACTATGACACGGGGGAATGGACTTATACTGACTTAATCTAGCGCTGAAGTCGGTGCCACTACCTCGATCTTTCCTTACACCAAGGCTTCAGCTAGATACCTTGACTCGACTCGACGATCTCAAGCGAACAAGAACATTGAGGCTCTCGAGAGCTTCGCTAGCGACAGCTCCGACCCTGATGCTCGATGGCAATTCAAGGCTGACGAGGGCGCTGAATATGATGAACTCATCACCATCGATCTTTCGACTCTCGAACCTCACATCAATGGCCCTTTTACACCGGATCTGGCCACTCCCCTCTCCAAGTTCAAGGAAGTTGTGAAGGAACAGGACTGGCCCCAGGTTCTTTCCGCTGGCCTCATTGGTAGCTGCACCAACAGTTCCTACGAGGATATGACCCGAGTTGAGAGCTTGCTTAAGGACGCTAAGAAGGCTGGGCTTAAGCCTGCCGCTGACTTCTACATCACTCCCGGAAGTGAGCAGATTCGCGCCACTCTTGAGCGCGATGGTACTCTCGAGACGTTCCAGGAGGCCGGTGGAATTGTTCTCTCAAATGCCTGTGGTCCCTGTATCGGTCAGTGGAAGCGACAAGATGGTGTTGAGAAGGGCACAAGCAATGCTATCCTTACCTCGTACAACCGAAACTTCCGTGGCCGAAATGATGGCAATCCTGATACCATGAACTTTCTGGCGTCCCCCGAGATCGTTACCGCCATGGCCTTTGCCGGATCTACTACCTTCAACCCTGTGACCGATAGCATTAAGACCCCTGATGGCAGGGACTTCAAGTTCTCGCCTCCTCACGGTCTCGAAGGCCCCCAGACTCCTTTTGAGTCCGGCAACACCGAGCTTGGTGTATTATCCCAGGCCCCTGATCCTAACACCAAGATCGCCATCTCTCCCACTTCTGAGCGGTTGGCCTTCCTTGAGCCCTTTGCTCCTTTCCCATCGTCTGATCTCTCAGGCCTTCGCGTCCTTGTCAAGGTCACAGGCAAATGTACTACCGATACCATCTCCGCAGCCGGCCCCTGGCTCAAGTACAAGGGTCATTTGCCTAACATCAGCACCAACACTCTCAACACTGCCATCAACAAGGAGACTGGTGAGGTCAACGCTGCCTACGACCTCGACGGTTCCAAGCACACCATCCCTGAGCTTGGTCAACTCTGGAAGGGCCGTGGTCAAGAGTGGCTTGTCGTTGCTGAGCACAACTATGGTGAGGGCTCAGCTCGTGAACACGCTGCCCTGCAGCCTCGCTACCTTGGTGCCCGTGTCGTCTTGACCAAATCGTTCGCCCGCATTCACGAGACCAACCTCAAGAAGCAAGGCGTTGTACCTCTGACTTTCGAGAACGAGGCTGACTATGATAAGATCGCCGCTGGCGACGAGGTTGCCACTGTTGGTCTATACGAGATGCTCCAGAATGGTGGCAAGGGCGACGTTCAACTCCGTGTCACTAAAGCCTCTGGTGAGGAGATCCTCATTCCCACCAAACACGCCGTTACCAAGGACCAGGCTGGTTTCATTCTTGCTGGCAGTGCTCTTAACCTGCTATCTAAGGGCATATAAGATGAGCCGCTCTCTTTCTTGAACATTAGTAGATAGATATTTCAGGTCACAGAATGAGGTACTCTCGTGACACCTAAAAATGCCTGAGTTATATGTTGGACAGGAGAAAATGGGCGTTTTTGGTTGGGTGAAAATGTCCGAGTGATAGATTGTTTATACCAGCAATACCTGTTGTTTTTGTTTTCTAGCCACTCACATGATTTACGATTGAATAAACATGCATTTATGCGTATATGTTTTCGTCAATTGGTAAGATACCTGTATTGCTTCTTGGAGAAGTAGAAACTTCGTAACTGTATAACTCCGAATTATAATTCCTTGACTCCCTGTGGCGTATTTACATTCGGGATTGTTGGAATCATTTGTCACCCCGTTGATAAGAATGAAGCTGGCCGTTTGCCTCAGATGCGCCTAGTCAAAACCCAATAAGCCCCCTTGACTCCCTTGTAATGCCCTGTCATTATATATCATGTGAATTCATCAAGCGTTCAAGCTCTGAAAGTAACTCTCTGTCTCTTTCGTTTTGTTGTTGACATGTCGCTGGCGTGCAGTCGCTTTATCCTCGCATTCTCTGAACCAAGCGCAGGCTTTCAACCAAGCAGGATTACTCCGCACATATTCAGGCAGTTCCTCCTCGGGCAAGTCCCCAAAGTCAAGAATACGCTTGACACCCCGCGGCTCTGGTGGTCTGTAGGGGGGAGTAGTCCCATCCTGCTGAGCTTGTTTGATTTTCTCCTGCTGCTTCATCTCCAGAGCCTGTAACCAGCGTTGTCTCTCCACGACCTTGCCAAACCATTCTTTGCGTTTTGGACGCCGTCTGATTTCGTCGCATTTCATTTTATACCAAGCACGGGATCGCTTATGCATGTGATGGATTGCTGGATTCACCGGAAGATAGAGTGGCTTTTGGTCGCCGAAAACTGGGTTGTACTTGACGATACGCGAAGATACAGTAACATGCGGGGGTGGTTGCTGACTAGACTGTCGATATATGAGTGAATCGAATGCCTCGGAATCGAACTCGACCAAAAGCCTCTTTTTGCGAGCTTCTGCTTTGGCACGGAAGGATAGTGGGAGGGGTTTGGCCGGCTTTGGTTCCTCGTCAATGTCACTAACATCGGCCATATTCACCTCATCATCGACTTCGGCGCCTACTTCAGGTAGGGAATCTTGAAAATGGCGTTTCCTGACTGGGAGCCCTTTACTTGTCAGAGGAGCCGAGCGCTTAGTGGGAGTTGATGAGAGCTTCGCCATCGAACTCGTTCGTGTTTCTGGATAATGATGCTCCGAATGTTTCTGTATATTGTCTTTCTTTGGCTTGGTTGTCCGAGGAGAAGACTTAAATTTGACACCATATTCAGAAATAAACTGCATATGATTCACAAGAGTGGTGGAAGGAACGCGCGGTTGAGAGCTAAGGCCTGGGGAAGGCTCGGTCTTCTTTAACCCTTCGTTTGAAGGAGCCCCCTCAGAAGTTGCTTGCGCCGTCTCAGCCAAGTGTTGGCTGTTAGTTGCATGGACAGTTTGCCCATTCTGATGCGCGTCCATCTTGATATCCTCTGTGGGAAGCGTTTCCGATCCAATATTTGAAGAAGAAGTCTGTTTTTTTGTGGCAAAAACGAGGCCGAGTGGCTCATTTATCGCCTTCTCTGTCTCGGCTTGCAACTCCATTCCCAACCGCGTCTTCGTGTTCGGTATAGTATGTGACTTTACCTGGCCAGCAGAAGGGCCCTTGTCAGCTTTGGCTACATCTTGGGTTACCTTGATCTGCGCCGAGTTGGGCGTTGGTCCAACATGGCTGGCTCCGTTCTTCTCTTGCCGGAGATGGTGGCTACTGTCATTTGTATCAATGGATTTGTCTCGTACCAAAGACGAAGGAGGGGCCTCTTGTTCATTTGCTTTCGAAGACTGTGTTACGGGAGCGCTAGTATCCGGACTAGAGGCATCTTGAGATGGTGGATCTTGCCTAGGAAAGTGCCGCGAGGGTGTAAACATGAATTTGCCTCGACCTCTTTTTGCAACAAAATTCCGGTTGGAGGGTCGAAAGCCCTTGGCCATATTCGTAGCAGAGGGATCTCTGTTGGCCACAGTTGGCTCTAATGCGGAATGCTCATCACAGTAATGTCTGGAGCTGAGCAAAATGATCTTTTCACAAGTGAGAACGGCACAAGTGCCGCCAACATGTGTGGAGGCAGTCATTCAGAACCTCGTTGATGGGCCCAAAACGCAGAACTGGTCCACCACGCGCAGGCTTTTACGACTGGATTGAGTCATGAGGCGCGTAGATCAAGGATTGCCTAGAAGCCATGTTAGCAACATTCGTATAATATATCAACGGAAGGCTAAGCGAGTATTGAATAAGAAGTCGAATCAGATCTTTTCAGTTTTGAATGGCCGTCAAGCTAGGCACCTCATCGGTTGGCACACAATCTCTTTTGACACGTGTGTTAGTTCAATAAATCTGCTGTTTGTCGCGGCCTTTGGTCAAGATCCGTGGCGTAGACGAGGAAGAAGACTCCATTGTGCGACATTGAAACTCCATTGCAATCGGCCCCAGCGCTCTACGAACAAGCTTGGAATGTAGGAGAGCAGTTAGAGCTGAGGCGCGGTATAGAATGACAGGGTTGATTCGGGCAACAATGTCATGAACAGAGTCAGAAGAGAAGATGGCGCAACCAGAAGGGTTCCGTTCAGTCAGACCTTTTACCATAGGCATCATTTGACGAGTACATAGAGTAAGACCAAGAAATAGGAATCAAAATACCGTACCGAGGACTGAGACCACCCAGAGAAAAGTTTCTGCTCCCGTATTCGTACGTTGTGCTTGTTGTGCTAATCGAAAATACTGCGCAGTCGATAATGGGTATCAGGTGGAGGTAAAAGGACAGTGTTATACTGCAATAGAAAGAAGCAAAGGGAGCTACGTCGCGTCCGAGACAGGTCCCCGCAGCTGCCCTGTGTCGAAAGAGTAAGAATATGTGCGTTCGGTTGATCTTATATTATATATGGGTTGACGAGCCAGCCGACATCGGGTAAAGGATAGAGAATAGGGATAGGGACAGTGAAAGAGTGAAAGAGATCCCCAGCCGCCAGAGGCAGAGAGACGTATGACTGTGGTCGTTGGTTTCGCGCCTTTCATTGCGGGCTGGTCCTGTTGCTGCTGGCTCGCTATTGGCCCAAACACCTATGATGATGAAGGATGGGGGTGCAGAGGCGCCGGGAAGACCTCCCTGGTGGGGAGGTTCCCGAGGTGAGTCGCCTCCAGCTGGAAGACTAATTCTTCCGCCCCGGCTGCCATGCCTACCAGTGAAGCCCCACAAGCCAACTTATACATGAGAGTGTTCAAGAAAAGGAGGGAAATAATACCAGTTGACTTAAGAGATAAGGTAGACAATTAATAAATTGACTTATAGGTATATTCGTCAAAACTGAGTGGGATCCAGAATATCTGTTAGGCTACCTATACTTTGCAGTTGATGAGCATAAACTCACTCTAAAGATAAAAGATCCTATCCTAAGTCCAGACCAAACATACCAGCCACATTCTTCGTGATGCAAATAAGACGCCTTCAAAATTCATTTATCCTAAGTTCAGTATTTCTTTATCTTCAGCTTTCTGATAAAACCAGTCACTTTCATTTTAGAGACAGAGAAATGTTCCGCCCAAATGTGCACCTGATCTGTATTCATGTCCAAGGCTTTTCAGTTCTGTATTACCTAAGCTGATTCCCTTTACTGCCCAATTAGTGGCAATATAGTTAAACGTACCTCAATCATAGATTCCCTGAGTTATATATCTATATATCATAACCTGTCCAAACTCCTAACTTTAGTACCTTGGTAGTATGGTCTGGGCTCTTACATGGTCAGATGGATTAGGTAACCTTGGACACCCCTCCATTCCCTGTCTTGCCTATCCAGCGTCTAAACTTATCAGGCACTAGCGCGGGGGTTGAGCTCCCTGACGTACAGCGCCAATAACCACGTTGCGCCTCTTGAACCAATATATTATTCGTCTACAAACAGCAATATTTTCGACTTGTACATATGTCGATTCTCAACCAAATTCGGGTGTCAACTGCTTGAGTCCTAATAAAATTTCTAGACTTGCGTCATTGGAATGAACTTTCTCAAATCTGCCGTGGCCTCGGCCATTGCACAAGGCCCTCCCTTTCCATACAACTTTGGCGACAAGGTTGATATTGATGAGTCTATCTGGACACTGTACAATGGTACTAAGAGGGTAAGCTCAACATCAAATATCGCACAATGTGCACTTACTGACACTCTCTGAACAGGAAGATGGTTCAAACTGCAGCATCTTTTCCTTCGATATTACCACCAACCGATCCCAACTCCCTCTAGCTAAGAATGCCCTAAAGAAGCTCCGAACACTACGACACCCAGGCGTGATCAAACTTCTAGATGCGGTCGAGGTATATGCAAGACTTCCAGTCGGTTTAGGATCAATCCACTGATATTATCTGACAGACAGAAACGTATATTTACATCGCGACCGAACGAGTAGTACCCCTACGATGGCACGTTCGAAGAAAGAGTCTCAGCCCCGAGACAATAAAATGGGGCTTACATAGCGTTGCGGTACGGCTTGTTATACCAGTCTTCCAAACGGATATTAATGATGTTACAGCGGACGATAAAATTCATCAACGAAGACGCCTCCTCGATTCACGGCAGTATAAAAGTTGGATCGATCTATACTTCAGAGAGCGGGGAGTGGAAGCTCGGTGGCTTTGACGTTCTCAGCAGCCTCAAGGAGGATGAGTCTATAATATATGCAAGAGGTCCCCAGATGTACCCATATACTCAGGCTAACAGATACATAGACATACGGTAGCTTGGTACCTGATGCGGGTCGATATTCTCCTCCAGAGTTGGCGCGAGGCGGGTGGGATGTCATCAAGAAGAATCCCCATACAGCAGTAGACGCATTTAATCTTGGAACATTGATCTTTGAAGTTTTCAACGGCGATTACAATGGAGCTGATCAGGCTGGCCAAACGAAGAGCATCCCGCCTTCAATGCAGTCCAGTTATAAGCGTCTGTGTAACGCCAACCCAAAAGCGCGAATCAGTGTGGGGGCTTTCCTTGATCAAGGCAACCGAAATGGCTCTTTCTTTGACAGTTCTCTCATCAAGCTGACCGAGGGTATCGATAACCTGGACATCAAAACACCAGATGAACGAGAAGAGTTCCTTGCGTCAGTCTTTAACCCCCCCCCCCCCCCCCCCCATACATCCATATTGCTAATAATTCGAATAGTGGGCTGGATGAGCTGAGCGATGACTTTCCAGAAGAGTTCTTCAAGCTAAAGGTGATGCCCGAGCTAATGAAGTCGGCTGAATTCGGTGGTGGTGGCCCCAGGGCCGTATCTGTAGTTCTCAAAATCGCATCTAAACTTCCCAAGGACGACTTCGATTCAAAGATTACGCCCTTCATCATTCGCCTGTTTGGAAATCCCGATCGGGCGATCCGGGTGTGCTTATTGGATAGCCTCCCTTTGATGATTGATCAGCTATCACAGAAGATCGTCAATGACAAGATCTTTCCGCAATTGGTACAGCCTTTATTACTCTACCTTAATGGCAAGACTAACATATACAGATCACCGGTTTCACGGATGTAACACCAGTAGTACGAGAACAGACGCTAAAGTCTGTTCTGGTCATTATCACTAAGCTCTCGGACCGCACAATCAACGGTGACCTCCTCAAACAACTTGCAAGAACCGCAAATGACGAGCAACCGGGCATTCGAACAAACACGACTATCTGCTTGGGAAAGATTGCAAAGCACTTGGGTACTTCGTCCCGTTCAAAGGTTCTAATTGCCGCCTTCACAAGGTCACTCAGAGATCCATTTGTTCATGCCCGAAATGCTTCCTTGATGGCTTTGGGCGCCACTGCAGAGTACTTCACCGACGAGGATAGCGCATGCAGGATCCTGCCCGTTATCTCTCCTGTCTTGATTGATAAGGAGAAGATTGTTCGTGATTCTGCTACCCGTACTCTGGAGATATATCTCCAAAAGATCAAGAAGGCAGCTTCTGCAATGCCCGAAAGTGTTTTGCCTCCTCCTCAGACTACTGATGGCTCAGCTCCACGGATGAGCACTCCACAGCCAAACGAAAACACCGCAGGTGGCTGGGCAGGCTGGGCAATCTCTTCTTTTACAAACAAAATATCTGCGGCTGCTGGTGAAATTCACGCGGAGTCAGACTCCCGTGCTGCTTCACCTGGGCCCGCGCCCTCACCTAACTCCGAGCCAAGGAAGCCGGCAACGAGCACCGCCTCATCACTTCACCGCCAAGCAGTCAAATCTCCCCCAGCAAATCTCTCGCGAAACTCTTCGCATACGGCAAGCGTGGTAGCCGACTCATTCTTACCTGCCGATGATGGTGACGATGCTGGAGACTCGTGGGGAGATATGAATGATGACTTCGACAGCTTCCACTCTCCCGGCCAATCTTCCAAGCAGCCTGCGACAGCGACGGCATCTGCTGCCCCTTTTGATGATGGTGAGCCAGACTTTGCTGGTTGGTTGGCTGCTCAATCGCAGAAGAAGCCCTCCAAGGCCTTACCGAAGGGTTTGTCAAAATCAACGATGGCTAAGAAGCCTGCGGCTAAATTAGCTGCGAAACCAGTTGCTACGAAGAAAATCGACATGAAGCCGAAGGAGACAGATGACGATGATGGTTGGGGCGATGGCTGGTAACAGTAGACTCAAAAGTCAGAAAGCTTTGAGGAGTCGGCACCTTTCATGAAATATCACTTTGTCATAACCACCTTCACTGTTGGGAAACATCTGGATACCATTCTCGAGCATACACTAGCATGTCAATTGTTGATTGAAGCTATTCATAATATATTGGTTGGACACATATAGACAGCATCACCCGCTAACGCTTATAATATTAGTCATGAGTGTTCAAAATAGAAAATTAGATTTCAGACAAGTAATCCCTATTTTATCAGTGAAGGTCAATCGATATCTGTAGTTCAGACGAGCTCACTTACCGAATGCTCACCGAGGTGAGCACAAAGCCCCACTAAACTCACTCACCTTGATTTTTGTTTTTTCCCCACCACACCCATCAGTCTTCAACTCTCTTTCTCCAACCATCCTGCGCAACCACCAGATTCCCTCCCAACATCTCTCAAAATGGCTCAAGGCACAGTTAAGAAGCTCGGACGAGCAACCCCCGCCAAGATCACACACTCCAAGCGCCAAGCATCGAAAGTGCATAAACCCAAGAAGACAAAAGCGAGCGTCGACAAGGTGCACAAGAAATTCACAAGCGGCATGACGGCGCGCACAGAAGCGCTCCTCGGCGAGCGCGCAGGACATCTTGAACTGCTCGGACAGGGAAAGAAGAAGACCGACAAAAAGACGACTCAAAGGGGCGGCTCGAAGAAATTTGGTTAAGTTTCAAAGATTGTATGAGGATACCAAGGCGGAGGATAGTCGAATCTTTTTTATTAAACAAGCGACTGGATTTCCATCAACTGCGCATGGACGACGGCAGCTACAATTACGACTAGATACACAATCTAATTCATTCGAAGGAATGGTCTGGTGGGATACCCCAAGACCTTTCGAGTACTCTAAAATTCAACCCCCTGAAATGTCTCCCTGTCCAGCCGCTTATTCCTCTTTTTTTTTATAGTTTGAATTCTAGAGTTATCTTCTTTTGGTAAAGGTAGATCCGAAGAGTTCGCGTGACTTGCTATAGCTAGCTCATCATGAATGTACTGGCGCTCGAACGTGTTGTCGAAATCCCAGACATACTGGACATGAGAATAAGTGTGGTGTCCTTCTGGTTCTGGTATTCGAAGCGATCGTATTAAAGACGCGGAAAGTTTTTATATAACAATGGAAATTACTATATGTTTTGATTATAATGAAGCTGTTGTATCAGCCATCTCGAACATGAGTGTGACTTAAGGCAGTGTCTATTTGATTCTGATCCTCGAGGCCATGGCATCAACATATATGAAAGCATGGACTTAGGCTTGTATTTATTATTGATATCGGGACAAGTGAACTTCGAGATGAAGCTGTCGTTATCAATCGAGTCGGTGACTTTATGGGAGGTTGACGACTTGCTCTATCATCATGTGGAAAATATCATCGGAAGAAAAAATGTTGATCTCGAGAACTTTGTATTCGCCAGTATCATCATCGAAGTGGCTCTCGGATGCTGATTTGTCGTCAGAATTAAGTTCGCGACATTTGAGAGTGAAACCGGGTGATGGAAGCTCAATCGTGATGTGATCTTAAAGTGATGAGAGGGGATGAAATGGTCGGATATTATGCAGATTGAGTGTTAAGATAAAAAACTCGTTGGTGGTCTTCATGGCGATATCGTCGATTCGATCGGGAATGTTGTCTGTTGCGCCGTAGGATGTCACGCTGGTATAGTTACTGGAGAACCCTTATTGAGGTACCTATGTAAGGAATGATAGTAGAAGCAAGGTACGTCTGTCTTGTACCAGGTGGCCGGGTGACTGATTCAAGATTTAGATGTAGCTTGCAGAAGTAGTGCTTAAACTGGTGTTATAGTCGTCAAAGTTATGTTCCAGACAGATCTAAACCATCCCTAATCATTCAGCATCCAGGATCTAATTCTCGCAGCGAGTGCAGGAGGCAACTCCAGCTTTCAATGGACCGAAGGGGTATGAAAGCAGAACATGTCTTTTTGCTGCAGTATATACAGTTATTTATTTCAAACTCTTTTCGTTTGTTATTATACTCGGTAAATAAGTCCCCTAGGATGAATAGGGTATGCGACGACCAAGGCGTTCCAGGCATTTTCGGAAACTTCTGTATTTCGTATGTTGATGACAGGGCGGAGCCAAAATACGCGAAGACTTAAGACGTTCAACCATTATATATTTCTCCGAGAGAATTGCGATCTCCTTGACTTCGCGCGTCAAGAGTATCTTGGAGCTTGGGTCTGGACCGTAAAGGGCCTATATCGTCGATAGGAATAGCTTGTCCGCAGCACTTGGGCGGGAAGAGGGACTCGTCTTGAAAACAATCTCTAATCATCCCTAATCATCCCTATCTGGGTCACTTCAAGGGCGATAGCGGTTGCTCCGAGGAGATACAGCAACATCCCATCGAGAGTCTCATGACAAGCCAGTTGGCCGCTTGTTGCATGATCAGGATCACCGTGGCCGATTTTGGCACTCGGCAACTCGTGTGAGTGACCTCTGACGACTCAGACGTAACACAACTTTATGGCCAGCCCAGATTCCGAGATGGACGAGGCTAAATTCTATGACGATGAGCACAGAGAACGACACTGTTGCCTGGAGAGATGGATTCTTTGTTCTTCGAGATGTCGATGTCCAGATCATGCAGTCTTCTCCCGCCGTGGCAGTCGAACCAGTAGGCTCATGAACCAACCTCTGCAAGGCCATACTGGGCAAAAGCTCCATAAGTCGAGGAGTGAAACGTTGCGTATGTGATACCCTCAGCATTTCCTTTCTGCGACCAGACTGCCTTTACGGGGTCTGGAACTATTCGCTTCAAAAAGTTTGCCCTTTCACTTTCGATGAAAAGGATACAACTCGGTCCTCCCGCCCACGACATCACCCGGATACTTGGCCAGACTCATCCAAAGAGATCAAGCCAACATTGGTTGGGTAAGACGACATTCTCTCGCCAGGAAGTATGAACCAGCGTGTTGTCGTCGTGCTTGCCTCATATGTAACGTCGGACTTGGATGAAAATGGATAATACGCCCACTGGACCATATATATACCTCGAGCTGCACGGTTTGCCAAAGAGTAGCTGGATCACGTATTCCGAGACCCTTGGGCATAGTCTCCGTGCCTAACGATCTCATCCAAGCTGCTTTGCTCTTGGAGAGCGTTGTCCCCGAGCGCGATGCCACAGTCGGCGATCAAGGGGAAGCGCAGTGTTGGGCCGGTGATCGCGAGATCGGCGCTATACCAGCTCCAGGTTCCACGATCTGGGTCGTGAAGGAAGGAAAGATGAATGCCTTTGTTGTTGAGGCTGACGACAAAATCGGAAGATGATTCAACGAATTTCGGGAGTCCTTATCGGTATCCTCACAAATGATGAGGTTACATGGAATTCGACGAACGCTATGGTTGAACAACGCAGTGACCGTACGTCTCTGCTACTGAAGTAAACGTCGGGTCCAGAAACTCGCATTCGTTTCAATCTCACTGATATTGCGCTTTGCCATACGATCGAACAGAACCTGGCAAACGCATGGCGAGTCTTGCACTCTAAAAGGTCTCAGATTCGTCTAATGCACACGATGATAGAGATGAGTTTATAAAGGGTGGTATTCTATCATGATTCATCCAGACAGTTGTTGATAGTCGCGAATCCGTATTCGTCTAATGTAAGCGATTATATAGATAAGTTTATAAGGGACGAAAAGTAGAAGAGAATAGTAGAGAAGATGAAAATTGTGGTTGACGTTGGCGCCTGAATGATGAAGGTTCCACAGTCCCTTGCCAATCAATAGCTCCTTGAAGACGGCCTTCTTATTGGGGGCGAGAGTATCTCGCTATATGGCGGTAGGTCAAACATTCGAATCGTTCGGTGCTCGATGATTTATATAGTCAATTGTTGACAGTCAATAATAGTCATCGATGGGGCAAGAAAAAAATAACTTTAGTCATGTCGACTGCATCTTAGTATTATCTCAGCTTGGATTATATAAAGGATTATTGAGGAAAAGGATTATTGATATGGATACTTTAATGCCAGTGAAAAAGTGTTCAGAAATGAAGATAGTATGGTATGTAGTGATAGAAAGTCAGGAATGCTGATAATGTTGAATGGTGTATAACAAATGGGTTAAGCTAGATCTTATATACTTAAGCCAGGATTCTAGAAAGTTCTTTAGCTTTTCTTTATATATAAGAAAACATGTAAAATTAAATAATAATTACATATGGCAATCATCCCAAGCATTCCAAGCATCCCAAGCATCCCAAGGTAGGCATTCCTAATTAACCATTACCCAAACCATCTAAACCATCTTAACCCACCTCAACCACCCAAACTATCCCTAATCATCTCCAATTATCCACTATTTAAACTACCTAAATTATCCCTAATTATATAAACTATCCTCAATCGTCCCTAATTATCCAGCATCTAAACTATCTAAACCATCATAGAAACACCGGGCCGGTTCTTAAGCATCTCATCTATTTCTGAGACAGCGTAAGAAAGGGTAATTTGTATATAAGATAGACCAGAAAGTGAAGAGATCATAAGGTATCTCGTCATAATGCTTCTGCTGGGTCAAATGCCGAGATTCATTACACCAAGAGTCACCACATTCGTTTCCTCTGCCAGAGAGAAGACCAAATGGTTATTTATCCTAATACACTTGACAGTAGCTCAATGAAGGGGCTGATCTCCCAAGGCCTATTTCGGGTATAAGTGGCGAGTTATCAGAGCTGGCTATAGCTGACGGGAGGGGACTGGAGGCAGCCAACCAAATTCATACTCTTTGTACTCTCTGAGTAACCAGCAACATTTTGGGCTAAGTAGATAATGGCCACTATCATCTCCGAGGAGCTAGTATTACGTAAGTCTTAGATAGTGATAGGGTTATGTGCATGGGATGTTCACTGGGTCCACGATCGTGATGCTGAGGAAGAGGGGGTGAGGAGTGTTTGGACGAGGAAGTTTCCTGGCGAGAGAGGCCATATATATAAGCCAGGGATGAACAATTTGTGAATTGTGATTTAGCATCTAATTGTTAAGTATGCGGCACGACGGCGGGTTATGTCCCATGATGGCCCATGATGGGGTAACATCGCGTATATGTCAGATTCAGAGGCACCATCAAAGTGATATCGACAGGAGCATAGCTGAGAAGAATCTGGGTAAAGGAATTGGGCGGAAATGTCAAGTCATTATGGTAGGTTATGCGTTGAGGATTTGAGAATTGAGTTTAGAGGGTGTGATCAATTTGGAGAGAGATGTATGCGCTCAACAAGAGGGAATTTGGCTAATAGGGGAAGGATAAGGAATCCAGTCAAACATTGAAGGATATATAGCGATAGTTAACAGCCGTTAATAGCAACAAATAAATTATAGAAATTAACATTAACCCGAAAACAGAGGCAATAAATGTGCAATTTGGACTGATATAACACAAAATACAATCACTAACATTGGACGCCAAATTTGGGGCAAATCTTCAGATGATGAAGTGACCAGGGAGTTCCCTATGCTATACCTGTTGAACTGTTCATTGTTTCTTTGACTGGTCTATTTAATGCATCCTAGCTAATCTCTAGAAGAGAGATAAAATATTATATAACTCTTCTATTTTAGGAAAAGTACCTCTTTTAACTAAAATGCCCTGCTGATTGATACCCTGCGGTTTGACAATACCCATAATGATCGAGAAGAAAAGTTCAAGATAACATCTATAATATCAATTATTAAGTAGTAGAATTGAGACCAGATGGAATATGGGCAGAATCAAATATTCTATTCTATATTTCAATTGCTAAGCTAGCAGCCAGGTAATGCTCCCTTTGCCATAAGGAGTAGTAAAATTATCTTAAATTTATCCTAAAACTTATTATAATATTATTATAAATAAAATTAATATTATTATAAATAAAATTAATCTTAACTATAATAATTGTAATATAATATATAAATTATATTAAATTTCTCTTCTATTCTCCTTATTTTTAACTTAATAAGAGGCTATCTAGCTTTTTAGCCTTTTTATTAATAACTTAAATATAGAGACCTCTATAGCAGGCCATTATAACAGAAGTCAATATCAGATATGGTTTATCTGCCTCAATGATGCAATTACTGCCTTAACTAAGCAGTACAAATACCAGCTCTCAGCAGCTGCATCAACCATCTTCCTTCAACCCACCCAAAGGAATACCACGCCTAATTCATCCATCGCACTTCCACCCAAAGGTCAGTCAGAGCCTGACCAAGTAAGAGATCGAGCCGCAAACTCACAAGTACGTTATCCGACCCGACTTTCCCTTCTGAGCCATCTTGCTAACAGCATAACAGCTATACCGCCTCGATGCCTGTACGAAATAGCCTGCAGCCGTACGATCATGCCTACTGCATGACCGGCCACGATCTCGATCGTTGCCGGAGAGCTGCTCCTGAATTGGTAGGGGGAGTCTGCGTACACAGTTCTGGGATGAACGCGGGGTAAAGGCGGGGTTCGAAGGAATTGTGTTGAGTTTTATGTAAGTTAGTTGGCGAAAGTCAAATCGACCTAAAGTCATGACTCAATCAATTGAATGCACGTGGTGGGGCACGTGACCAATCGACCTTGCGTACGAGAACAGATAAAGTGAAATCAGTGAAAAGTCAGTGGTCTGAACTGGGGATATTAAATTTTATAAAGGCATTAGCCAAAACTCATGTGATGGGGGGGGGGAATACAAGCTGCTGGTTATGTTTATTGGACAGAATGTCTTGGGAATTTCACTGATAACTCAGTTCCAAAAAAAAAAAAGAGTATTCATCGTTGCTTTTCAAGTACCTAACTCTCTAGTCTTTTTTATTTCTAGGCACAAGCTCTTTATGAAGTATTCCTCTGATACGCCCCTATCCATGGAGACGATGGTTGAACTCCCCAACCTTCTGTGTTGAACACGCCTAAATCTCAATATGCAACGCCGATATGCACCAGTCTTCCTTTCGTCTTAGCCTATCTTCTTGTCGCGAACAAGTGTCTAGGCATCACTGGCCTTTTCTTTCTCCTTGTCATCACCAAATTCATCACCAAACTCCTCAACAATCCAGAGACAAAACTTCTCCCACTCGATCTGCCACTCCTGCATTCTCTTGGCCTTGACATTCGTACCAAGGCTAGCCTGCTTGATGTCGTTGATCCAGTCAGTCTGGCTCTGGTCCTCGAAAGCAGCCCATCTGACGCTGTTCTCTGCGAGGCTGCCAAGGCCTGCAAGGCCAAGGTTCTTCCACCCCTGGAGAGCCTGCCAGAAGTCGTGTGACATGCCGGCTGTGTCTTGCCCGAGCATAGCGGGATCATCGTTACACAGACTGCAAACAACACCACGCGCCAAAAGGGCGGGCAGGGGATGGGCTGTTACGGAGCCACAGAGGCGGAGGACCTCGTTCGAGATGGGGCACGATTCGATGAGAATGCGTTTCTCCTTGACCATATCGATCAGCAGGGGGTGCTTGAAGAGACTGAAGCCGTGTCCGATGCGTCGGGTGCCAAGCAAGATCGCGTCAAACAAATTGGCATCAGTGTCAGTGCCATCTCCAAGTGTCTCTCCCGCGTGAAAGAAAAAGGGAAGGTTAACGCCGTCCATGGCGCACTGCTTGCGGAACCAGAAAAGCTCAGGGAGGAGATCAGACAGGGGCCGACCCAGATCCTCGGGACCAACCAAATCATAACCAGCAATGAGGTCAGGGAAAGCAATCTTGGTAGCGATGCAGCAGTCCATGTTCTCGACAATCAGGCGGGTCGGCCAGCTTCGTAGGCAGGTCCAAATGGTGGTGAGACCCCAGAAACCCTTGCCCTCGGGTGATTTCTTGAAGTTGTCGATTTCTTCGCGCAGGACTTCAAACATGTGAATGTAGTCTTTCTCGGGCTCCTCTTGCTTATCCCGGCAATAGTTAAGTGGCCAAGTGAATCTATGGTTGTTAGAAGAAGATCAGAAATTGTTGACTTATGACTTACCGAAGTTCAGCCCAGTTGACACCATCATCCTTGAGGTTCTTCATAAGCTCGCGGAGGAAGATCCGGAACATGGGTTCATAGTGAATGATGGTGGCGCACACAAGGAAACACTTTCCAAACTTGACCCAGATGGCATCAACTCCATGGTGTTGCTCATGGCTGTCTGTGACGGAGAGAGTGCATCGGCCCTTGAGCCACTTGAGAAAGCCGGATCTTCCACCATGAGGAAACTCATCTGCCGCCTTTGGAAGTGACACATAGGTATCAGGCTTGTAGCTCTCTTCCCAAATAGATCCATCGGTGTCCGCATTGGTTCTGTATCGGAAGCTAGGAACTGCATCCTCTCGAGATTCTTCGGTGTTGAGAGGCTGATCACTGCACATATGCATTCCTGGCATTTTCAGAAGCTCATCGAAGAGAAAGTCAAAGTTGACCATAGCATCCATGTGAGCGTGAAGCAGCGCACCCTTTGGCATGCGTCGAACAATCTTCCAGAGATTTGTCTTCTCCATGCGGTCTTTGGCAAGCATGAACATCATTCCTGGAAAGATGCACTCGTTTCCTGCTTGAGCAAGCTCTTCCTCAACTTGAGGGGTCCAGATGGAGTCATTCTCCTGGTCGCGGATGCGGTCGACAATGTCACTCGCGCGCTTGGCAATAGGTGAAAGAGAGGATCTGAATGAAGCATCCGTGCGAGCCTTTTGTTCTTGACTCATGAGGTTTGCTCGACCTGTGAGATATTGCTGAAGGAAGGGGTCCGAGAGTGAGGGGATGTCTTGAGAGACTTCCTCCCACTCTTCGTTAGACATGGTATGTTCGTCCGCCATGATTCCTTGGTGGCTTTGAAGAAGTAGTTGCTCTCAAGTGTTCGGTTGAGGTTTATGAGCAAGTCAGAGCTAGAAATCGTCTGCGAGCGGTGAAACGGTAGGATACCGTAGGTGGATTAGGCAGGTCGGGGAAGCGTGCTAAGCAGAAGATCGCTGAAGTCAGATGAGCTGCTTATGATAACGAAGGATCAAAACAAGAACACGTCAGATGTGGTGAGGCATGACTTGATGAAGAATACGGCACATTAATGTAGAAGAATACACCGTTGAAGGTAAAGTGAAGCGTTGAACGTAGAGTTAAGGTTGTGACGTAGAGGCGCAAACGGTTACGCTTTGAGCTGAGCGTAACAAACGGTGTGTTGCTATAAGGCCTTCGCCGATAACCGACATCTTGTTTCACGTGACTGTACAGTCGTTACACCCCGCAGCGTGATTAACCGCATCGCAGCCTCTGATTGGCTGAGCTAGTCTCACAGTAGACACACCTTATCACCTCCAGGATCATGCATCGTCACACTTGACCCCCTGTAACCAATCTTCTCCTCAAGATATTCTCCCCGGCAGTCTGTGGCTGGACGCATGAAATGAAGCTATCCCCGCTCTCTATCCTGCGGTGAAGAAGGATACCCCTGGTCTGTCACCCACCTTGTGCCTTGCATCTGGGAGCATGAACGGGATAGCACCAACAATCACGTCGAATGTCACTCTACTAATTAGTTCGCGGCTGTTCCTGACAAGCCATTCGCTCCTGAGAGTGGCCCTAGTTTTGTTCGTCCTATAGCGCGAAACCCCGAGACTCCCAATGGAAATCGTCACGTCCATCACTTGGAATCACCTGCACGGGACATCACAGCTTTAGAGACCGACTTTTCACAATAAATGTGACTTTCTGCTGACCATCGTGAGCCAAGTGGCTTCCTTTCTGACTCAATCCTTCGACCAACGTGCATTCTCACATTCGGTTGGATGCCTTTGAATGGATTTATTTCTGCTGATCCTAATGAATCGGAGCCTGATGGGCGAGGGACAATGACGTCTCCAGAATTATAAAAGGTGAGGGAATTCTTGTGATGGCTACGATGTTTGAGTTCTCTATTACTATCTTTAATAATTGAGCTGGACTCAATAATCTTACGAGCTCATACTATACTTAATCTACACTACCCACAACATCCATACCCTCTTCAAGATGAAGTCATTCACTCTGGTCACTCTCTTGTGCACCATGGCCACGGCTGCAGTCCTCCCTCGGGATAATGTCTTCGATGGTCATTGTTGCTTCACGTTACAAGATGTGGCAACTGGTGCTACAGTTCAACAAAACAGCGACGGCAACTTGCTGCTCAATGCCGGCAAAACCAACGGCTTCTACTGTATCGATTTGTCTAACTCGCAAGACATTCTTCGAGATAACGCCTTCAACGCTTGCTTTCTCAGCCCAAGCGGTGCTCTCAAATGTGTCGATCCAACACCTGGTTTCCAATCATGGACGTTAAAGAAGAGTGGCAGCAACACGCTTCTTCAGCACGATGGAGGAAGCACATTCAACTCCTGCTCAAAAACTTCTACAAGTGCCAAGGGTACTGTTCTATATGGAGACAATCACACTGATGCTACGACGTGTAAGAAGGTTACACTGAAGGCGAAGAATTTTAAGGGCACATGCAAGAGTTTCAAGGGTTGATGAGGGACAGGCATACAGCTTCATTATTCTCCTTCTTTACAATTAGTTCAATATTCTCGGTTTCTCGTGAGCTTTCAATTTATATGTAACATGGACATGCTGGCCCCAGATTCGCAAAGATGAGTGAAATGATACAACCATGAATCAATACCAATGGTGATGTCAAAGCTTGGCAAAGATCTCGTTTCCAGCGCCTCCATACACAACTGCGAAGTCCTTCGCAAGCTGCTCTTGCGCTGAGACCTTTTCCCGCTTCGTAGCGACATTCTTCCCTTCCAAAAACCGATGGAAAATGTCCAGTGACACTTGATCACCATCACTACCAGCGTCAACATAAAGCAGAACAGATACGAGTAAATCTGCCACGGCCCAGAGAACTTCCCTAGCATCTCCCATTAAGTCTGCCAGGGACTCTCGTTCAATACGCTGCCTCAAGCTCTTCCAAACATCCAAAGGATTCCAGCCTTCAGGCCAAGATACCTTTCCTTGGAATGTCATACCTTTCTTGATAGAGTCTTCGAGGCCGTCCAGAGTATCCTGGCCAGCCTTAGGATTCTTAATAGCCCTCAGGAAGTCAGTGCTCAAAACATCCGTTGTGCCCTCCCAGATAGGCAGTACAGCACAATCGCGATGAAGACGGGCGATATTGATGTACTCTTGTTCTTCATTGGCAAGGTACCCAACACCACCGAGCGCCTCCATGCAAGAGAAAAGTAGCTGTACTGATGCTTTGCAAACGTAAGCTTTTGTGAGTTGAGTAAGAACCCGAATCAATGGCGCAGCATGTTGTGCAGAAGGTGTCAGCGCCTCTAGCGCAGGTGAAAGACTTGTGTCTGACGCTATGTCGTGCTCCGAAACGCCGAGGACATATGACGTAAAGATGGTAAGAAGCATGAGGCCACGATACTCGGAAGATATCTTTGAAAGGGTTCTCATATGTAATGAACTCTCTGTGAGCTTCATTCGAGTTCCCTTTCCGCCACCAACCTCTCGAACTTGAGCATACGCTCTTGCAATGGCAAACCCTCTTCCTAAATAACCCACAGCAGCAACTGAAGAGTGAACTCGAGTCAAGGTCAAAATTGTTGCGATTTCTTGGATGCCTCGGCCTTCTTGACCTACAAGCCATACCCGCATATCCTGGAGAACTAGTTCAGCTGTTGGGAGACTCTGTGTGCCTGATTTGTTCTTTAAACGTTGGATGCGAACTCCATTAAGTTGCTCTCCGTTGCTTTTCGGAATTCCGGTAGCTGTGGTAGCCCTCGCATCGTGTTTGTACATAGGGGCCATAAAGGTTGAAAGTCCGCCTTTAGATGTTCGAGCAAGGAGGACAGTCATCCTTGAGTCCGTCGCCGACGAGAACCACTTGAAGCCGTTGATACTCCATGGCCCCAATGGGATGTTTTCATCTTTTGAGGCGAGTTGAATCTCAGGAGTTGGCTTGTGTACTGCCGTTGTTTCGGTCAACGACACATCACTGCCCCCTGTTCGCTCAGTCATCCACTGGCCACTGGTCCATGCATGCTGTGGATTGCGCGAGATCAGATGATTGAAAGCGTTCTCAAATACTTTCTTTTGCTCATCTGTGAGTTTCGCAACAAGTTCTGGGCTACTAAGGTGTGTCTGTAGAAGTCGAGCAGCGCCATCCTGCATAGCGGAAGGACAACCGACGTTGGCACACGATGGCGTCCAAAGTTGTATGCGCATGAACTGATATGCGCGTGCAAATGCACCATATGGAGTATCATATCCAGCGGCGACAAATCTATATCATGTTAACAGCTGGTCAGTCTACTGCGTATGTGTCTTACCCTCTAGACAGACCAAAACTCTGGAGACCACGCCACCCTTCACCAGTGACTAAATCACCCTTCCACTGGCCGAACACATCACGGCCTGATCCTTTAAGGAAGGGTTTGTTATGTTCAGCATCCGTGATCCAGGCAAAAACTTGGTCGGAGAGGACGTCATATCCAAGTGAAGCCAGTTCAGCTTGGACTTGATGGGCGATATGTCGTGGAAGAAACACTGTGTAGACAAGTTAGCACAGCGCTCTGAATAATAGCAATTGACATTAAACTCACGCTTGAAGCATCTCTGAAAGGTCACATCGTCATGAAACTGGTTGTTTAGAATAGGAGGCTTCTGAAAGAAGCCTTTATCTGCGCCTGAAGCCTCCATGACTGAATCTGAGGTAAGAGAGGAGAAATTCGAACATGTTGGATCCCGCCCGAGGTTGCTTTATTATCACTGTTGGTCTGCACTGCTAACACTTGTCAGGACATTCAATCACAAGCCATCGACTACATCTCATCGGGGACCTCCAGTGGGGTCAGATCCCCAACTCGAGCCACTATTCCGCCATTTTGGGTAAGTCGTGCGGAATAAATTCCGTATGCTTGGATTCCTGGTGTTTCCAGCGCGGAAGTGGGAGCCAGAAACGGAATGTGAACCATGATCGTTGGTGGAATTCCTCTAACCACCATGCATGTTTTCTCCGCATTCTTAACTAGGATCATACCTTGTCCCGAGGTTTGGCTTTCCAACCTCCACATGAGTCTATTCTTGGGCCTGGCGTCGATCCTCAAGACTACAAGGTCGTATTCTTGGAAGAAGGCGGAGTTTGTCACGGGAAATACAAGCCTACTTCATAGGATTCAGGTTTAGTAGTTAAGGTAAAGATTGTCGAACAGCATAAAATCATTCATCATAGTTCGACCAGGGCTACTCTGAACTTATCATGGTATCAGTATCAAGTCATAGAGACAAGTTTGTTTCAACAATTCACGCAAAGCGCCCAAGTACTTACTAAGTGTGGCCGCTTGTCGGACATGATCTGCCAATGTCAACTCTGCTGTCCCTTTGGGTAAGTATTTTCTTTCACACGGTGTATTCCCAAAAGGGCCTATAGCAACGAAGACTAAAGACCACAGAAAGTTCTATGAGCAATTGCAATGATGAGTAAAAAGTGGAATTTGGTTCTTTTTTACTACCCAGATAAATAATAAAATATGAGACCGCGATACCAGCCACTAATTTGTTGCCTTGTTGCTACCAGTACCAACACAGCACAGCTGCAAACTAAAGAAAGTGAACGTCCATCGACACAACATAGTCAAAGATTGTAATACTAATACACATAGCCAAAGAAGTCATAATAAACCGCCATAGTGGCTTTAACCTGCAAACTGTTCACTCAACCACTGGCGAAAGCTTCTCGGCTGCACATTGACGAGGCCATTCAACGATGTTTGGCCAAAATCGTAACGCCCGTCAACAGTAGCTTGGAGCTGTTGATAAAAGGCAACCTTGACGTAGTCTCCTTGTTGATAGAAACCACTCATAAGTCGTGCAATATCTGCAGCTTGCCATGGAGAAAGAGAAAATGCCGCTTGATGAGTTAGCATATCTTTCCATACTTTATGCTGCTGACTTACCGTTCAGGGTTCTTGAGCATTGCCCAACAATGTCACGAAGTGACAGACGGTCTCCTCTCATCGTAAACTCGCGAGGCCAATTTGCAGGACCCAAATCAATGGCAGCAACGATGAATTGGACAACATCATAAACAGATGTCATGCAGACACGGACAGTATGCCCTCGAGGATTCTTCTCTACGCACTCAGCAGTATAAGTACTCATATCAAGAACGTAAGATCCCACGTTGGCCAAGTTTGAACCATGACCAATGGCCAAACTTCCGAGCCCCTGAGGGAGGAATCTCTCCATGAAGATACCGCAGGAGAAGACGGTCCACTTCATTTGGGATGATCTTGCACGTCTGAGATGCTGTCTCGCTTGGGATGAGTATAAATAGGGGTCGAGTTGATCGTTTTCGGGTCGTTTTTCGAGACTTCCTTCGAACTCGGACGGGACAAAGAATTGTACACCGCTTTGGACAGCTGCAGTGATCAGATTGATCTGTTCACCTCCTGAAAAGGTGCAGATGACAAGATTAACCCCATGAAGTGCGTATGCTAGGCTATTCTCGTCATTGTAGTCAACAACCATGACTTGAACATCAAGTGCTGCATATTCGGGACGTGACTGTGTTGTTAGAAACATCATATATGTATAGGAGTAACACTTACAGAACGTGAGAGAACAACAACTTGATAAGCGTTTGCTGCTCTGGAGAGATGGCTTGCCAGGAGATATCCAAGGCCAGAGCCCCCAGCTATAGCTATTCGCATCATGGTGAAAGTATTACACGTAGTTTCAGCAAAGTGTTTCAGGACAGCGTACAGATGCCAAGATAGTCGAGAAAGAGCTAAAGAAGGGATGACTGAGGTTGAACTTTTGGGAAATTAGCGTCCCCTAAATAGCTTCTTGTCTGAATCCTGTAGTTCAAGATATTGGGGGTACAGTTGAGCCTCAAGTCTAGACAAACGCATGGCTGAGTACGGCAACAAGCATTGCATGGCCAACTTAGTGAACAAGGCTCATCGGAGAGCCTCAGTTACAGGCAGAAGCAGGGCAATACAACGTTGGCAGTTTAAGTCCAACCAAGAGCCTCGACTGGCTCTTGATAAGTTACCGTGGAGTTAGTAACGGACGAATGTCTGCACGTAGACTCACACAGTTTAGCTTTGGACCGGTATCATCAACCTCCTTTTCGTCACAATTGTGGGGTGCACCTGAGTTCCTGCTTCAAGTAATAGGTCCGGAATGGTGTCGAAGTGCCATGTGAAGTCAGGGGTCTGTGAATAAGGATGCCTTACAAGCTCAAATGGCCAGGAAGTTGTGAGCAAACTTGAACCACTCAGTCTCGGATTGGTCAGATTAAGTTACAACAAGTGACAAGAGACCTTACACGGCATTTGTCTGGTCGATAGCTATAGGGTACAAAGGCAGTGCACATTGACGCACAAGACTTATCGTGATCACATGCAACTTGCGGGTTGCCTCGTTAGCCTTACGAGAATCAATCCGTTTGGTTGATGTAGCATGGCTGTGTTGAGGTTCACGGTGGATATGGATGTCTCGTTCTTGAGAACTCGATGTCAAATCATGACATTCTCAGACCCTCAAACTGACAAGTCGTCAACACCGAACCGCCTGATCGATTTTTTTATCTTTGATCCTTGTTCTATGCTTCCGCCACAAAGGAGATGCATAGCTCTGCGTCAGTCGCGGTCATGGTTGAAGTTGATCAACCAATCTCTAACCTGGACTTATGGAAACCAGCGTGTTTAAGCACGAGACATTAACTCTGGTTCGTAGATTAAACGCCTCACAGACATACAGAATGCCTTGTAAAGTTAAAGAAGAGGCAATTCATGGTTCGTGGTATGCAGATGTAGTTCAACGCCCGCCCCATCCGCATTGCATCGGACAAGCCGTCATTGGCTTAAAGATAGGCTACACTGATGCTAGCAAGGCAGAAGACACTGTAGCCTGTTCTAGGGTGAGATCGCAACGAGGCTCTGGTTCTCGGGGGCAAGAGTATCGAGTGTAGATCAACAAACTCCAAGGTCCATATGGAGATTGGGGGCCAAGACCCTGGCCCATCAGTGGTTGAGCTAATGCAGCAGCCCCCATTATCCATGTCTATTCCCCGTAGGGCTGACTGGGGTTGATAGGAGTGGCGAGCAATTGGGCTTGTTCATTGGATGTTGTAGATACTGTTTCGGTGGGAGACAAGTCTTATTCTAACGTCCTTCTTGCCGTGTGACACCGGTGACTTGCATAGCCATTTCGAGAAGCAGTACAGTTATGGTGTCGTTTTTGGCGATCAGGGGGGGGGGGGGGCCTGANNGGGGGGGGGGGGGGGGGGGGGACTGATCGGAAACGGCCGTTATCGAGCCAGTCTATCGGGGTTAATCTGCGATTAAGATTGGTTGTATGCAAGTGTGTGTGTGTGTGTGTGTGATTGTTTGTGATGGAGGTTGTAAGCTGCGACGCAACACAGAATTTTCAAGCACCTCTCTGCAGAGGGAGCCAATTCACCGATTCAATCTCTCTCAGAAGAAACCCATTGTTTTCTCTGCGAAAATTTCGCTACATTTTACAGATATGGGTACTGTGTGTCATTGGGAGCTTAGGCAAGGTTTCCCTGGTGATCGATAAATCAAGTTGCAGTATGATTATCCCTCATCTTGTCGCTTTTCAGAAGTTCCACGTACCGTACCTACTAAGGTACCAATAGTAGGCTTGAAACTTCAACTTAGAAAATACAGGTATATTCTCTTGGATGTCCCATCTAGGCAAGGCCCGAACTGTCTGAAATTCTCAGTGAAACACCCCAACTTAGAAAAGATTAACACTGCCCTGGATCCATGCAAACGATTATATTACCTGGGTATCTATATCTCCCAATCATATGTTAGTTGGGCTGCATACCAGTACTGTGGATGCCTTGCCATGGTTTCACGGAGCTGCCAACAAGACTCATCGGTAGCTTTTTAAGACTCAAAAATTTGGCCAGCGTTATCTCAATTACGCGATGAGACATCACGATAGAGGACGAGCTGTGAATGTCTTATCCTTCAGGTTAAAGTTTTACGATGACGCCTGCATGGATTTCACGATAGCACAATTGTATCATCGAGGTCTCTTTGGTGGCTTCACCTGAGACATCTCTAGGCTACACAAGTTGAGTTTCAAAGCATTATGAAACCGGCTTTCAAAGCTCTCTTGGACTTCAACCAAACTCTACGACAGCCATTGAGACTCGCGTACAGAAATCTTTAATTTCATCATCTTCGACTCTCCGGTTCTTTTAGCACCATCCCGAACCCATTCAGGTCCAGCCCATTGTTAGGCAACAGACCAAATATTGTATTTCACCCTGTCTAAGCCTGGAGCGCAGTCTCATCCCTTGTGTTACCACTACCCTTCCTCCAGCCCTCAGTATGGTCAATCTTCTTCCTAGCCACACTCTCAGACCCCTCAGCTCCCCATGCACCTCCTCCAGGTGTGCAGACAATGATACGATCTCCGGCCTTCATAGCAGCTGTGTTTTTAGCCCCCATGTTTATGCGTCGCTCCTCACATTCAAACTCCCCTGCATCTTCCTTTGTGTGAAACTGTTTCAGAGAAGTCTCCCAGTTGGCCTTTTCAACGTTGCGCACCCACAGGTTCAGACCACATTCTCCATCGCCGCCACCATTCAGCCCATACGGGCGGTAGACGCGACGCTCACTGAGAATGGACACTTGAAGGGGAATTCGGAACTCAATGTCACGGATGACGCCGTCACCACCGCGATGTTGGCCTCGCCCTCCTGACCCGGAGCGAATAGAGAACTCATGGAGAAGTACAGGATAACGGCGTTCAAAAATCTCTGAATCTGTGATTCGAGTGTTTGTCATATGACAGTGAACACCACTGGTCCCCTCCCAGTCAGAACCCGCACCGCTTCCGCCAGCAATCGTCTCGTAGTACCCGAAACCCTTGACAGCTTCGGTGCCGTCTTGGTTCCCGCCAAATCCGAAAGTCAAGTTATTACAGCACCCCTGACTGGCAGCACAAGCCTGGAATGCTTTGAAGATAACATCTGTAATGCGCTGACTGGTAAGGACATTGCCTCCAACAACTGCAGCCCCTGGCGACGGCGACAGAATGGACTTGGGAGGGATCTTGACATGAATCGGCTTTAGGCATCCTTGATTAAGTGGGATGTCTTCGGAAATCAGGCATCTCAAACAGTAAATGATAGCACTGAACGTAATGGCTTGAGGTGCGTTGATATTTCCGTAAACTTCGGGGCCAGTACCTGAGAAATCAAATTCCGCTTCACCCTTTTCTGGGTCAATGCGAATTTTCAACCGAATGGGAGAACCATCGTCCATAAAGTCAACTGCCGAGAGGTCCTTGCCTTCGAATCGCTTGTAAACATCTTTGAGTAGTCGGCGCACACACTGCTCGGCATTATTCTGGATATGGACCATATAGAACTGCACTGTCTCCTCGCCATACTCTGCGATCAGAGTCTCAATGAGTGATATTCCCTTTTGATTGGCCGAGACTTGAGCTCTCAAGTCGTTGATGTTGTCCGCCAGACAACGTGTTCCACTGCAGCCTGGGTACTTGGCAGGTTCTTCGTAGAACAACTCAACAACTCGTTTCTCGTTGAACTTGCCACCACTCACAAGCTTCTCACTTCTGATTGAGGCGCCCTCTTGGTAGAGCTCTCGGGAGTGAGGTGGCATGCTTCCAGCGCTAATGCCACCAATATCAGCATGATGAGCTCGAGACGCAGCGTAGAAGAGGATGTTTTCTCCCTTCTCATCAAAAGCTGGCATCAATAACGTCACATCCGGAAGATGAGTTCCTCCATATGAAGGGTGATTAGAGATTATGACATCGCCCTTCTCCAGTTTTCCTTTCCAAATCTCAGCCTGGCGTCGTACACAGGTAGACATTGAACCAAGATGGACAGGTAGATGAGGAGCGTTGGCTACAAGGCCACCTGTAGCATCGAAAATAGCACACGAAAAGTCAAGTCTCTCTTTGACATTTGTGCTAACACTCGTCTTTTGTAAGGAGCGTCCCATCTGCTCAGCAATTGCCATAAATCGATGACCAAAAATGCTGAGCATGATGGGATCAACCTCGCGATCCTCAGATGACTTGGCAGACCTTAGACCCATTAGAATGACAAGAGACTTGTGATCAACACAAAACTTACTCAGACTTTGTTCCCTCCTTCTCCAGATTAATGACTACATGAGTCTTGAGAATAATTGCAGTTGCTTTTGGTGTTACGACGATGGTTTGAGTACCATCAGCAAGCATGGCTGGCCCAAGGATAGAATCGCCAGTATCTAGATCTTCAAGCTTGAATATGGGAGTTTCCTTCCTGCTTCCCTCAAAGTATACCTGTTGGCTGTCAAGCTTCTTCTTGTCGGAAACCTTCTGCTGCTTCAACTCCTTGAGTTGCTTGTCAACAGTATCATCTTGGTGTCGGAAACTCTTGCCGATACCACGAACACGGACATCATCAACAATGATGTCTCGCTCGTCAAGCGTAAAACCAAATTCATAACGATGCTGCTTCACGAAAGCTTGGCCAAAATCCCATTCTTTTCCATCGAAATGCTCCTTGGCCTCCTCAGGTGTCGGTCTGACAATCATGAGAGCTGACTCAGTACCACGGTATCTCATGTTGAGGTATTCCTCAAAAGCAATTTCATCTCCTTGGAAACCTTGATCTCTTAGGGAGTTTCGTGACTGGTCCTTGAGTTTCTCCATCTTCTTCTTCAGTTCATTAACTGTTTTGTCATCGTCCTTCCATACCAAAGAATCAGGCTCTTGTCGTTCATCAACGACATCTGCTAGGGCCATGCCGTATGCGGAAAGAACTGAAGAATATCGATGAACCAGAATTTGTTGGATGCCCAGAGACTCCGCGATGGCGACAGCGTGCTGACCACCAGCACCACCAAATGTTGCAAGTCGATGTTTTGATGAATCGTGACCCTTGGCTTCAGTAATCGATCGGATGGGGCGAGTCATTGTCTCATTAGCGACGGTCAAGAATCCATATGCAACTTCATCCACCGTCAGGTTCTTGTTGTTCTCCTGGTTCACTTGATCTGCGAGTTCTTGAAGAACCTTTCGGCTCGCCTCGATATCCAACCCTTGGTCTTCATTCTCTCCAAAGATCTTAGGAAAGAATTCGGGAAGCAGACGGCCAAGTACCAAATTTGCGTCTGTGACTGTGGCTGGACCTCCTTTACGGTAACACGCAGGGCCTGGGTGAGCGCCTGCGGACTCGGGTCCAACAACGAAGAGTCCATTCCTGAAAAAGAGGCGAGAACCGCCACCAGCAGCGACCGTATTGATGTCTAGTTGTGGTGACTGAATTGTAACACCAGCAGTCGTCGTCTCGAACACATGTTCATAACGACCTTCGCCATATCTCGAAACATCAGTGCTTGTTCCGCCCTAGTCAAGTTAGTATGGTGTTTTGAAGTCATCACTTAACTCACCATATCGAAACCGATGACCGGTGTCTTTGTTTCTTCATCGTACGAAGTGATAGCGTATCCCACGACACCTCCTGCAGGGCCGGATAGAATTGCCTTCAGGCCAGTGAACTTTTCCACATCTACAAGGCCACCATCGCTCTGCATAAACTCGCATCTTGCTCCCTTGGCACCCTTCTCCTCCTTAACACTACGGGTTCCAAGGCCGCCTTCGAATCCAGCCTGGAAGCCATCAATGTATTTGCGAATAGCCGGTGTGAGATAGGCATCAGCACAAACAGATGTAGCTCGTGAAACCAGCTTGATCATGGGCATCAGCTCGTGACTTAGTGATATATGTTGGAAGCCGATGTCCTTAGCTATCCGCCCAATCAGAGCTTCATGGTCAGGATAGGTGTAGCCGTGCATCAGACAAACAGCGATGCTGCGTATGCCTTGATCGTAGACATCTTTGAGCTTTGACCGAATGTCTTCTTGCTCGGCTCTTTTGAGGATTCTGACTGTTTCGCCAGACAAACCTCGAACAAGAGTCTTGCCTTCGGCTTCTTTAGTACCAACTTGAGCCTCTGCTTCAGTTTGCGTTCTTTCGGGATCCTCAGCATAATCTTCAAGTGTAACTCGCTCGTCAATCTCAATAACTTTCTCGTATAGCACGTCAGGCTTGCGAATTGCAAGGTCAAAGATTTTGGGTCTCGACTGATTTCCGATGGTCAGGCAGTCCTTGAATCCCTTGGTAACAACCATAGAGATTTTTTCTCCCTTTCTTTCGAGCAAGGCGTTTGTGGCGACAGTTGTTCCCATCCGAATCGAGTCAATCTGAGAAGTGTCCAAAGCTTCACCTCGAGGAATATCTCTGCCGAGGAAGTGGCTCATGATGCGCCGAATACCCTCAAGCGGGGCATCTTTGTAGTTGGCAGGGTCCTCGGATAGAAGCTTGATGATAATTTCCTTTCCATTGCTCTCGCCGACACAGTCGGTGAAAGTGCCACCTCTGTCGATAGCAATTCTGATACCGCGCTGTGATGTTGCTGTCATGGCGGATATCTTTCGGGATACTGATGAGGGGAAGAGGGGTTAAAGCGTGGGCCTCAAGAGCATCAAAACGTGAGTATGCGTCAAATGATTGAGATGTATGTTAGTGGGAAGAAGAAGGGTCAATTATCTTCCACTTGGCGGTTTTACGGAACAAATATGCATCGCCCTTTGTGCAAGTTGAAACTACTTGGATGAGACTCTCAGGCGGCTATTATGTCGTCACAAACCCCACGTTGCGTGATTGGTAATTGATAGCTTCCTATATATATATATATATAGATCTTCAGTCACCCGGATAGGCAATTTTAAGGACAGTTATTCACTGATATCAATGTCAGGTATTTTCAAGGACAAAGTTCTCCTTTATAGGTATGTTTCTATAACCACAGGTTTGCTGAGGAGGAGAACAAAACATCAAAATAGTGGCTGAGAATGAAGGTTTTACACTCATGTAATTAACATCAGCGAGGTCAAATATGCTTGCAACACCCGCAATATTTTTCTCCATTGAACTGTTCAAGAAATTTTACTTTGAAAGACAAGCCTCAAGCCTGCAATGTCCCTATAAACACAGAGGAGCATACATAATAAGGCGAAGAGCAATCTTTTGCAAAAAGAATTGAATGAATACACGATCATTGATCACGATTTTGCCGTCAGCAAGACTCGAACTTGCGTTTTCAGTGCTTTCAAGTAGCCACAAACTGATGTACTGACCCCTATACGATGACGGCTGTTTTCTAGTTGATATGATCCCTGTTACCTGTATTGGACTATACCCCAAGCGTCGATTGAGGTGTTTTGCATTCCACCCACGTTCTTGACAGCGATTGATCAAAACATAAGAGCAGCTTCCTTTACTCAAATGAATAAGACATACAGAGTAGAAACGTAGGCAATACCAAACCCGGACACTTGGAGCTTAGTTAAAGAGAAAAGAGAAGCACTAGAAACCCCAGTTATCGGGAGTGGCAGATCCTGACTCAATCTAGCGGCGAGCTTACCAACAGCTCCAAGACACCGGAAAGCTCCAGAGAGTTGATACAGTGTTGCGAAAAGGTTTTACTCCAGCTGAGGTCTATTCAATGTCTTTGCCGTTGCATATGCGGGAACTATTCTAGCCGGAGTCCCGGGTCCGGCGTCTCCGGAGATGCACGGAGCAGGTTACCGGAGACATGGGACGCGGAGGACGCCGGACGGCCCGAACGTGTCACGGAATGGGAAGAATAACATGAAGCTAACAATCGTTTTTTATCTGCCGGGAAATAGAAATTGAAGGGTAAGTCAATGCAAGATTTTAATCGACTGTTAGGTGCAGAATTTGTGATTGCCAGGAAACAGGTCACGAGTCACACAATATGTATGACACGACTAGCACTCGATGGGATTGTCGTATTCAAAATTCAGTACGATAGCGCATTTGTAGCTTCAAATCTGAGCTCGCTGATGAACTCTGTAGTGTTGACGTATACATCCATCCGTCTGGCGTCATTCCTTAATAACTTCAAACTTGAAGGAACTGTCTGTGCCCCACTAGCGAGATCAGCATGAAGTGAAATCTTATTGATTAGTGAGGCTTGTTTCAAGCGCTCATCTCATCTCCAACGTCTCGAGATTGGAGTTGCTGGGATAAGGTGCTGTTTTTATTGTTGTCTCTCATCAACCGATTCACTGACAACACACTCCCACCGCCTCTTCCTCTAAGCGCTTGAATCGACTTGTTGATAGGTATTACAGTACAGCTGAGCCAGTCGATTCATGGCCCTAGACGCACTCAAGCTAGGCCTGACTCGTCCGACCCCGGCTCCGAATTGTGCCAATGATGCAGTGGCTAGGTTACCAACTGCCAGCGCGAACCTCCATGCTTGTTGGGGGGCCGATCCCCATGCATTAAAGCCATGTTTTTAAATCCCTTCTGTTAACCGATTGGAGACTCTCAAGATGCAGGGTAGCGAGCATTGACAAGGTATGAACCCTTATCCCAGTTCCTCTTGGTCCCACGACATGGAACCCCAGGAATTTATCGGAGACACAAACAGTGAAGCACACAGGCGGAAGAACTGTAACACGTTACGTAGGCTGTGGTAGGCCTAGACCTCGTGGATACGAAGCTCAGGCTCAAAAAGCAAGGGGACCACCCAGTAGCTGCGATGAGCATCTAGAGCGCCAGGCGCGGCGATAAGCGTTTGGACGAGACTTATTTAGGAACGAGGATGGACACTGTAGCAATGCAGATGCAGCAGCAATGCATCAGATGAAGCCATTAGCACTTTGCTAAGAATGTCTCATCAGTGTAACAGTCAAAGCAACGCAACAACACGGCTGCAATAAGATTGAAAGAGCCTGACATGAGAGTTATGAGAGTTACTCACTACCCCATCTGCCGTCATCGCCGGCCTCAATTGTGTTTCCATGTGCCTCGGGTTGAAAGGACCAGACAGGCCAAGTATATTAGCCCACCTGATCGACGTCACATCTCTCGCTCTCCGGACCCTTTTTCCAAGTCTCAGTTCAGTACTGTACAGTACAGTCACGGCCAGCCCCGCCCAATTCTATTGCCTCCACCGCCCGCTTTCGGAGCCTCGCGGTGAACGAACAAGAACCCTTTTTCTCGCTGTTGATTTAGAGAGACGGGTCCGGCTTGGTCATTCCAGTTCCCCCAAAACCCAGCGCCTCTGCGGGTAAAAGTGGCCCATCGAATTCAATGGGGTCCCATAATCAGTCAGCCAAAGACGGGAGAGACATGGGGGTGTGTTTCCACGAGCTTCCGCAGTTGTTGTCTTTGTCATTATGTTCAATTGCCTATCAAATTGGAAATCACAGAGCAAACTTTGGCGGTGCCGATGTATATGTCGCCTAAGTAAGTGAGGGATCATACTTGTGCATATGCAGTGCATGTGTAAACAAACGGCCGGCTGGTCAACGTTGTTCATTGCTACTGTAATAAGCAAGCTTTGGTCCCTGTATCTGGCATGGATGGACAAACTAGACCATGCATTTCATACTGTGTGACAACAGCTTCTTTGGCGATGGGACTCAACAAGGTAAACAACCAAACTTACACACCTCCCCCCTGCCCATGGCCGCGGCCTGAATGTGGTGAGAGCGATGAGCTGGAGGCGAACTGACCAGCCGCTGGCTCCACCAAGGCATGATTCATTCATCAGCCGCCTTGCCTCGCCTCGCCTCGCCGCTCCTTATAAAGTCCCGACCAGGTCCGTTTTCCATTGCCAGCTTCTGTTTTGTTTTGATCGGTTTAACTTCTGTCACTGTCGTTGTGTGAATGAATATTTGATTCGGTTCTTGCTTTCCACGGATTTCTCGAAACGCCGTCACTGCATCCGATTTTCTATAAAGACCACATTACTTGGTTCAACTTCTTACCGCTTCCAACATTCTTATTATCCTACACTCTCACCGACTTAAGAACGTGTTCAGTTCATCCCTCAGAAACCTACTTTTTCCACAAATCCAACAAAACAAACAACATCATGCCTCCTAAGCGAATTCGTTGCACCGCTGCTTCGTGCCGCGAACCAGCTCAGCGCATCGTCGGCGACTGCACCTTTTGCCAAGGTCATTTCTGCGGCAAGCACCGCCTACTAGAAGACCACAAGTGTACCGGTCTCGAGGACGTAAGTTCAGCATCTCTTACAAACCCATGGTTGCAGACCCGCTAACCCACATGCAGTGCAAGAAGCAGTCTCACGAGCGTAACGCTGCACAACTCGAGTCGGAACGAACCCAGGTTATCCGGGGCGTGTAAATCGACCAACGAGAGTTTATCACCTTACCTGCCTATCTATGGTTCGGACGGGAGACTGGCGTCACTCCTGAAGCCCACAATGCGCATTCTGACGGCCACGACGTAATGAGATTGGATTCCGAGACAGCATCTGCATTAGATGCATGGCGTTATTCGCCGGTGTATATTTCTATTCGGATAGTTGAGGGTGCGTTGGCGTACAGGATATGATATGGGAACAATGTTCCCTCCTTTAGCGGGTTCTGAATTGATTCATCTTTTCATCACAATCACAAAACAAAATGTGTCCATTGAGATTTGGTAATCCTTGGAATATGTCGATCAACGGACGATTTCAGCCGGCTGTTGTAGAGGCGGTGACATTGCTTGACTACTTGACTCAGAATGGAGTGAAGATCCGTCGTCTTGACTTGATTACGTGTTGCTCGAGCCTGGCCTCTAATGCAACTTCGGGGAACCACCAGGACCCTGTCTTGTTTTACCGGCTTATCTCCGATATCGTATCGGGCCCATGATTGATCTCGTGAGCGTCTGGCTAGACCGCGCATTCGATAGCGCCATCTGGGCTAGACCACAGAAGTGCGCCGTTAACAAACTAATAACTGTTTCTGTAGAATAGGGTATCAATGGGTATTAATGCGTCTGAGGGCAGTCTTTTCTGTCAGTTCTCAACGCTAACCTTCACAAGGGCTCATACACGTGGTCAAATCGACTTCTGCCAGCAACTCCAGGCAACTCGATCCTGGGGATTATTATGGGGGTGGTTGGTTCCGGGGCGGGGCCGCGGATGGAGGTTAATCATCTGTCATGAGAACCTGAGAACCCATCATACAACACCCTCTTCTTTGATTACAATGTCTTGTGAAACCTCCGTTTTGACCAATGTATCGTTTTGAGCCTCCGATTCTATTTTTTCGGCCTTGAGTTTACGTCCTGCAGACACCTTTGCTCGATCGGCAGCTTTACATAGTCCTTCAAGGCCAAGATCACATTCGCCGCACTTGCGACCGACAGGAAGACATACCGACTGTCCCAGCCCCACGAGAAGATGGTTGATCTCATGCCATCGATCGTGTGGGAGCCATGATTGAAGTGTTGTTCGTGTCTCTTCTGGATTCTTGGTTTTGTGCCAACCCCAAAGGTTTGTGATACGATGTACGTGCACATCAACACCAATCCCCAGATGTTTACCCCATGCTACGGACATGCAGAGATAGGCCATCTTGGGTCCGACGCCTGGTAGCGATACGAGGCCCTCGATCGTATTGGGGATATCGCCATCCCATTTATCGCGGAGAATCTCAGCCGCTTGCTTGATATACCTGAACACCAGTCAGTCCAATCTCGATCAATCCATACCGATCTGGTGACACAAACTTTGTCTTATTGTTGTGAAAGCCAACCGCCCAGATGAACTCGTTCAGAAGCTTAGGGTCGATTGCCAGTATGTTATTTAGGTTTAGTCCTGGGGGCGCCCCGGGTTCAAACGGTGGCAGCTCAGTTTGCATCTTCTTCATAACCACGGCGTTCACCGTATCCTTTGTCTGACTCGATAGCATGAGCGCCACCAAGGTGTGAAATCTTTGGTCTTTTGGTGATGCGTTTCGATCCGCCAAGCGTTCACATCCCATAGTGTCAACAGCTGCACCATAAGCTCGCCCACCTGGTGCCCGCATCTTCCTCACTGTATCATATACAGCTTCCCAATCCGATGGAGGTTCCATCTTTGTTTCGCCAGTCGTTGCATCGACAGCTTTGCGAGCGGGCTTACGAACCCGTCGCGCTTTTGCTGGGGGTGATGGAATATCATCGAGGGCTTCGTCGACCACTTCGGATTTCACGGCTTGAGCGGATGTCGAAATTTCGGTCTTAGTCGCTACAACGCGCCTTCGTTTACGAGCAGGACCTCCACTGTCTTCAATATCGGCGAGCGTAGGTTTGGACTCTTCCGTTGACGTAAAGGCGAACTTGGCCAGCCCAGACCTTGTCAATCGTCTTGGTGGTGAAATAGGTTTAGCCGTACGATCGAATAGTTTCGAAGCGTCTCTTGATATCCGTGATGAGCGCATTGTGTCTGTTTCGTCTGTTGCGTTTGGTAATTGTAGATTGATCTCAGTCGCGTTTTCAAGGACCAGCTAGATGCCTGGTAGATAAGGGGCTAAAATCCACCGGAAAAGGAAAACCACTGTACCGTGGCTCAGGTTTCATTTTATAAGTTAGAGTCATCGTCCGGAGAAGTAGGCCTGGAATAATATCACGCAAATAATGTCATTAATAGAAAGAGGTGATTCATTAAGTAAACATTTAAATTATATCTATGTATACTTCCATTGCGTAAACTGTTTCATGATTTTGCCACAATGATTATACTTGTCGATGTAGGTTAGGTACCTAGTACTAAGACATATAGAACGAGTCGGTCATTTACTCGGGGGTGGACTATGGAGTCAAAAGTGAAGGTCATGAACAAATACGTTAACAAGTCTCAGTAGCTATATGGAATTCGGGTTATATTAATATGCAAATTGCGATAATTCACTCAGTCTGCTGCCTATGGTGCGTTAATCTTGGTGTTTGTCATGATGATTGACGATCACGTGGCCTGTTTTTAGGTCCAATGCCACGAGGCAGACTTTATCAACAGTCCTAACTTATTGAGATTGCCCACGGAATGAGACAATATTCCAGCACCGAGCTGTCTAACGAGGATCCGAGGACGACAGCCCCACTTAGGCTATTGTGATGCTTAACGACATGTCACGTGGGTCCATCATCGACCTCACCTACATCATGACAATGATTTCAAGAGTCACATCTTCCTTTATTTTTACTTCTGTGCTGCCATCACACTGTCCTCGCTGCTACCACAGCGCTGTCGCTCTGGCCAAACTTTCCGCCTGCCGCCCTTGGCCTTTATTTACGCACAACCTTTGTCGTTGACACTGCCTCGACCTCTGCTGTCATGATTTCCTTTTCTTGGGCACCCCTAAGCCAGCCAGAGCATGCTCTGGTAATTGCCACTCACTTGTGAGTAAAGGATAGGGCCTAAGAAACTGGTCCCCTCTGGTTCGCAACCAAGCGTACCGCATTTCGTGCTGGCATCGAATGCGGAGTTTACTTTTATCCAACATCTCCTTGACAGAGATACTTCTGCCTGAGAAGAAAATCGTAAGAAAACCCAGCGACTTGCCATGCATAAGTTCCTAACAAACCATGATCAGATGTAGTCAGAGTTCAAGCAGACATCGACTCCCAAATACCCTCTCCTACTACACAAAATACTCTATACCTTTCACATAAACATTTCTTTTTGATTTTTATTCTCGACAGCAACAACAAAACCACAAAATTACAAAAACAGCTCTGCTCTACATATCGCTTTGTTACACCAAGAACTCACTTCAGTTCTATCGCTTCATTTCTATCACTTCGTCTCTATCGAAAACACTCGCTTCCTTGACGTTAATATTCTATTTTCGTTTTATTTCCAAGATCAACAGCAAAGCATTTCTTTCACAAAATCCCTTCACAAAACCCAGCTCGGATCTACATATCTACAGTAGCCTGAGGATAATCTGCATGGCATGAAAACTGCTGGCTGGTTGGCTCAAAAAGCAACATGAGCCAGAGACTCGTCCTTATTGTCTCTGGTATACCTCATGCAATAATAAACTTTGCACCAGGTTTGAGGCGCGCGTCGGACGAAACGCGCTTAACTGTACCTCGTCCATCACCACGTTGCCCCCCGATCTTTTTCGGGTTGGTGTTTGGGTCTTAGTTTCTCCTGCCACTGTCAGCAGCCGTCAACGACTGTCAAACAACTGTCAGATACCACCAAACATTTCCACGACTTTCTATTGTTGCCTAGTCAACTCTTTCTATTTCGAATTTTTCTCAAACTGTTTTTGTGCGCCCACATATTTTCTCTTTGCTTTTACCTGCTTTTTTCCCCCCCTTCCTCCCCATCGCATCTTCCACACAAATCATCGCGATACCTTCACTCTACACTCTACACTCTACAATCTACAATCTACACACCCCTCATTAAGTCTTTTGAATCTGATACTCTCGCAAATTCAAGATGAGTCGCTCGACTTCCCAGGGTCATTGTGACCCCGGGGAATCAGCACCGCCCGAGCATCCTACGCGCTCCCTCCTGAACCCTGCTGCAACGAGTTTTCAGCCGCGAAGCTCTACATCTTACTACGTCCCATCTGCTCAAGCTTCTTACGCTCCCGCAGCTTGGCCTTCGTCTACTCGCGGAATGTCATCTGCTCAAGCCCCTTACGCTCCCGAGTACATGCCATCGTCGTCTTCGGATTGGCAGGTACCCACTCGCGAGTGTCACTCTACCCATGACTCCGCTCAATCTGAGTCTGAGTTTCCCAAGCACACGCGTAACTCTACCCATGACTCCGCTCAATTTGAGTCTGAGTCTCCCAAGCACACGCGTAACTCTACCCATGACTCCGCTCAATTTGAGTCTGAGTCTCCCAAGCACACGCGTCGCTCTACCCATGACTCCACTCAATCTGAGTCTGAGCAAGTCCCCAAACCCATATCATCTACAATGTCAGACATGGACAAGTCTTCTGCTGAACATGACATCGAGCCTAGTGCAGACAAGAAGAAGCGGATGATTGAATGGGTCATGAATGAATTATCTCCTCCAAAGAGTCAATTCGTCGCTGGTATCGAGCTTCCTCCCCTCGTTGTTTCCCGTCGCCGATCTATCGCTCATGGTAGAAGTATGGTGCACCCTGTTGAGTTCCTTGCCTCGGATGAGCTCCCTGCACCGCGTCCCGAGTCAGTTGCAGGCCAGATCGAAGACCCTATGGAATCTGCATTTCGTGAGATCTCTGATCGCACTGGCGCTGTGGCCAACCTGAAAGGAGAACCTCGCCCGGACAAGGATGGCGAGCTCGTATTCAAGATGGGACGATGCTCAACCAACTTCTTCCATTCGATTGTTACGATTGGCGAGAAACCTCTTCCCGGCTTCGATGCAGCTACTATTGCTCGTTTAGGTGTCGGTCCATTCCCTGGCTTGCACTGTCGCGTCCGAATGTCCGCGGGTTCGTTTGGAAAACCTACCTTGCATATTGAATTATGTATCCGACACCTGTGCAACGTCGACAAGTTCATGGATGTTGTCGTTCCTCTTGACAAAGTCATCGACGATGTCGCAGTCATTGACATTGAGTCTACCGACGACACAGCTCTTGGCGCTTTGCACTCGTTCGAATCTTTTGACATGGATGGACTAGCACCACAACCCGATCGCGACCCGTATGCCGACAAACTTGTTGGTGCTGATCTTACTCAACCAGCTGCGGCGATCTCACTCATCACAGAAAGGGTTCGCTTGGTTCGTGTCGACGTTGATAAGTCACACATTTTCACTGTCAACAATGTCCGTTTTCACAAAAACTGGGACCGACATCCTGATGCCACACGTGCTATTGCTAGTGCTGTTCGCGACGTGCTCAAGGATACTGGAAGCCTCTTTTCCATCGGTCTTTGGTTCTTCCCAGAACAAACCTTTGAGAGACATTGGCCTGACATCCTGAGAAATGTTCGCCGACTGGCAAACCCATTTGCGCCATATCTCACTCATTGCCGCAACTTGGAGTATAAAGACTTGGGCTTTGCCAACATCGCTGAGGTCGGCGCGGAAGACCGGCCAGATAAACCTGTCCCCAAGACCACTCTCTTCATTGACAACGAGCACCGCACAGTTACCCTAGTTGCTGGTGCAAGAGAGGAGCTTGAAATGCACGACGAGCGTACCGACTACCTCTATAACATTCATCTCCCCGCCGTCTTTCTCAAGGACACCTTCTCTCGATGGCTGCCAGAGAGCAACGATATGGAGAAGTATGGTATGGTGGCGACTGGTTGCATCACTCGCTTCTTCATGATCATCGGCGTCGACCCAGACATTGCTAGTGCTCTTCCCGACGTTGGCGATTCTTGCACCATGTCCCTCAACGCTCCGTTTGGCAACCACCCTCTGCCAGTCACTACCTTGACAGCGGGACAGCGCACTGCCATCACCAGGTCTATCATCAAGGACTTTCATCTTGGTGAACACAAAGCCAGAAACCTTCGAGAGAATATCGACAACGAGATCGCGGCCGCTGGTGAGGATAAAGGCAGAATCGACTATCTCCAAGAGAATGTTGACGACATGGCTGACAAGGTCTTTTTGAAACGCGCTGCCCATACACTATTCACTGTGCGCAAAGAAGCATCTGATGAAGCCAAGACAGCCTACCCCGACAAGCCTGATTCCCAACGTATTGCCACCGCTTTGAGCGATGCGCGTCAACTTCGCAAGGACAATTTCGAAGACGATGACGAATGGTACAACGCTATTGATCAATGGGTCAACACTCACGCCGGTTGCGGTATCCTTCGCAAAGGTTCTGCTGACGGCCCACAATATCATGCTAAATGCATCCCGCTTCCAAGTGGCACAACCGCGAACGTGAAATTGTTTGTAGTGCACGTTCCTCGCCAACAAGACTGGATTCCGGGTCTGGCCAAACCGTTCATCAGGGTCCAGATACCAACAGTCGATCCTGTTGGTCCAGTCAACAAGTTCCTATCGTCTTTGTTTACTCCTGGTTACATGGACAAAGAAAGCAAACAAGTTGTTCGAGCTGTGCCTACACTCAAGAACAGCCTTCTCGCGAAAATCTTCTTCGCCCAGGAACAGAAGACAACGCAACTTGAGTGCGATACTCCATATCGCCTCAACACTTGAGCTGAGGTGTCTTCCCCATCTCTGGCTGGCAAGTTCTGGTCCTATACCACGGCATTCCAAGGCAAGCCTGAGGTGTACAGCTTCCTACGCGCCTTTCCTGGCCTTGATTCTGCATTTGAACAAGGCATATTTACTGCTGAAGCTCGCGGGTTTGTCAACGCACTCTCGGCCGTCCCCTTTGGTTATGCGTTCTTGACCGGTGGGCCAGGCTCGGGCAAAACCACTCTGGCGTTGTCAATTGTCAAGGCAATTATATCCGACACTGCCAACGTCGCTCGCGCTATCGTGCAGGATCCTTCTAGCAGCGAAGCGGCCAACTTCTCTGGCGGTGGTTGGGACAGTGTTTCAGACAATACTTCTGCCGATGCTACCAATGGCTGGGGCACTACTTCCACTGGTGAGCGCAATGCTACTAGTGAAACTATTACCAGCAATGGATTCACGTGGAACGCTGAAGCACAACTCGTCGCCGACACTCAGCCTGCGGAACTTCTCTCGTACGACTCCGAAGAAGACGAAGAAGCCTGGAATCAAGCTCATACATCTACCTACCCTGAGAACACAGATCTTAAAATCCCTGGTGTCTTCAGGGATACCGCACCTGTTCAGGAAGTCACTACTCAGGCATCTGGCAAGACTCGAGTAGCATGGACTGCAGGTCACAACAAGTTGGTCGACGATGCTGTCTCTCGCACTATTGAACAAATTCCCGACAAGTTGGTTGTTCGCGTTCAACCCTGGGTCCTAGAGATGGGCAATGTCAAGCGTGTCAAGGACGATATCGCACCCATACAGACCGACACATCAGTGAACGTCGCTGCCAATCCCTCGATGGTAGCTCTTATTCAACACACCAATGCCTTTGCTCAGCAGGCATTCAATGAGAAGTCTCCCACACGAGTCAAGTGTTCACTCTCCGAGTACGCACGATCCAAGGCTACTGATGACCCTGAGACTTGGTCTGACGTTCATGGTGCTTGGAATGAGATGGTCAACGACCCTGACCGGTATGCTCTGAACAAGCCCAAGCATGAGGAGGCTTTCCAAAGGCTACTGAGTGCCGCTATCGATGATGTTGACATGGTCTGTGGTACACCTGTCGCTTTGGCAGAGCTAGCCAACCATCATAACTGGACTCCAGACCTTATCATTGTCGACGAGGCGGCGCGACTAAATGAGAATACATCTCTCATGCTTCAGTCATTTTAGCAGAATTCACTGAGCATTTTTGTCGGCGACACAAAACAGTTCTCACCCATGGCTCTTGCTTATGGTCAGTCGGATTTCAAGTCTGTTTACAGCCCTCAGCGAGAAGTCAGTCTCTTCGAACGGATGGAAGCCACCGGCAATGTCACGTTTGTGCTCAAGCGCAACCATCGTGCCAGGCGCCATGCTGCCGAATTTGTGATTGAGGCGTTCTATGGCCGCGATATGTCTATCGTCTATCGGGATCCTACCGAAGCCACTACATCCTTCACTGAGTGGTCGAAGGCAACATTCGACGCTCGTAGCAGCACCATCATGATCCGCCCCAAAGAGTCACGGGAGACATCTGTCGGTTTCTCGTTCGCCAACCATTACCATGCGAACTTCGTCATGCAGTTGATCATCCAAATGTACCGCGACGGAAAGATCCTGAATGCAGATGACATCCAGCGCTCGACTTTCCCTGTACGACGCGGTTCTATTCTGGTCATCACTGGCTACAAAGCGGAGAAGAATGTGTACCAAGGACTTCTGGCTAAGGTGAACGAAGCGGAAATGCCCAAGGACCTCGTCGATGTTCGAACTGTCGACGAATCTCCAAGCTTTGAAGCTGATGTAGTGATATTCGACACTTGCCGCTCGCATCGTCTGGGATTCATCAACGATGACAAACGCCTCGCTGTTGCCTTGAGTCGAGCGAAATTGGGCACCGTCATCGTGGGTCCGGGCCCCAAGGTGGACTGCACACGACCTCCGTTTTCGCTGCTTGTCGAGCACTTGGAAGATCGTCAATCGATCATACACATCACTAACAAGGTTGACTTCGCCATCATGTGCGAGAACTGTATCCAGCCAGGTCACCACATGGACAAGTGCTCTTACACACCTTATTGTGTTCGATGCAATGGCGAGCGTCACGCAACCCGATACTGTCCACGGGCTGAAGAAGATGCCATCTCCGAGTACGTCAAAGACAAGATCTTGGCTGACGATGGAATCGAACGCGATGTCCGCGCCAACACAGCAATGAACATGTCGGGTTTCAAGCGCGACAAGGGCAACAAGGGCAAGCGTGGCCGAGCCAAGCCCCAGGCCAAGAAGAACAATACTTCTGAGGCATTCAAGAATGCTTGGGGCGCGTTCCATGCAAAGCCTATGGTCGACAACTAGTCGCTACTCACTGCGCGTATGCTGACGGTGACTCAAAATTGGTGACGGTTTGAGGAATGGATGGATGAAAATTGGTGATGGTATTAGGAATTGACAGAGGACAGTAGTTTGTGAGGCAGGTGACGGAATGGATTGAGAAAAGATTATGTTTTCTACGATAGATTGATACCAATAATCATGACCTCACAAGATTACTTTTATTATTATGTGACTTGTAATCCTTGACAACCTATGCAAAGTTTGACTGCAACATCCTAGGCTTGATATCACTTACCATTCAAGATGAATCTACTGGATACTGATGCAACGTAACTACAATAACAGGATCCGAATATTAATGAGGGTTTCCATATTGAATTCATGCGGCAGTACTTCACGAGACAAAGCACGATCCCCAAGACTTGACAACTGATATGAACATTGAGCAACAAGGCAGCTTAGACAGACTGCGTAGCCTCAACACCATCCATCAACATACTGGCGTCTCAAACTATTTCCTTCATGACTTCTCCATCCCGAACTCTTAAGTTCTGTACCAATGGCGTGTGATACGCGTCTTTCTTTGCTTTCTCTGGAGTTGGAAGATGCCGTACATCAGAGCTTCACTTGTAGGAGGGCATCCAGGGACATATACGTCAACGGGGCATACCCTATCGCAACCGGTTGGGGCGTTAGCTTGGGTGGGAGTTGAGTGGGAGGAGTATAAGGCATACCTCGGACGACAGAGTAACTGTAGTGGTAGTATCCGCCACCATTAGCACACGAACCCATGGAAATAACCCAGCGGGGATCAGGCATCTGATCGTAAACCTGTCGAAGAGCAGGAGCCATCTTGTTTGTGAGAGTACCGGCAACAATCATGACATCGGACTGTCGTGGCGAAGCACGGAAAATAATACCGAGGCGATCCTGATCGTATCGGGGGGTGGAAAGATGCATCATCTCGACGGCACAGCAAGCCAGACCGAAGGTCATGGGCCAAAGGGAGGACTGACGAGCCCAGTTGGTGACGGCATCAAGCGTGGTCCTGTTGAAAGGAACAGGTTAGTGCAGGTCCAGCATTTGGGTGCGAAAGCGATTTTCTCGAGGCAAGCGAAGGTAGCAGGAGTAACATACAGCGCATACTGCAAAGCACCCTTAGGAGCAACCTCGCTGGGCAGCGGAACCTCTCTGCGAACCTTGCCTACACCAGTTGCTGAGTGAGTCTGGAGGGCGCTCGCATCGCGGCGAGAGTTGGTCGTGAAGGCGGCAGCGGTAGTTCGGAAAGGAATAATGGCAGTTGTAGGCTTGACTATCGTAACAAGTAAAGTCAGCAACATATATTGGCGTCGGGATGATCGAATTCGTTGTTCGAGCTATAAAGCCCGCCTGGCCGGGAGAGTTCAAGGCACGCACCTCGGAGGGCCATTGAGGCCGCGGACCGCGTAGAAGAGAGCATTTTGGGCGAAAGAATGATTCGGCAGACGAGTGAACCTCGATCGCACGATATCAGAGGGCCTGAAGAGGGGAGATTGGCGCGGGCGTGGTTGACGGCGTTGGCGGAGCGAAGCTTTCTTGGTTGATGTTGAATGATTCGCCTCTTTGCTTGCCGACCAGGAATAAGGCAATTCTGATTGGTTGATTTATTGATTTGGGCTTCTCGAAAGCCGTGGATTAGCCGACGTGGTGGGGATGCTCTTTTGGCGATAACCTCGGCGACCTTATAAGAAAGATGAATGTCAAAGGTTGATGACTTTTAGGAGTTATTCCTGCGGTGGGGGAGAAGACAATTCGAAGGTTTGAGATTTTTTCTTTGTTGACGTTTTCACTGGGAATCGTTTCGCCTCACACTCTGTCATTGGGTTCAGAAGGTCTCATGCTGCCAAATCCATGACGTTCACATTGCCTCTAGACCACTTGACGGGAAGTAAGCGAACTCTCCAATCGACATGAGCTGAAATGAAATTCTGTGTTCTGGTGCTTGAAGCCAGTGGCAAATACCTGGTGTCTGTCGATTTGGGTCTTCACTGCTTGGGCGAGAAGATGGGAGTGCTACTGGTTTAGCATTGGACCTTGAGTTCAACTTATACGCAGACACACCAACATGTCGGAGTTTTGGAAATGTAAGAAAATGCATTTCCGTTATTCTCGCCTCCATACGAGCCTCAGTCAATGAAATTTAGAGACCGTTTTGTTACAGCTTTTGTCATCCTCAATGGTTGCATGGACAAGTGGTGTCGAATTGAATATTTCGGAAATGGTTTGTTATAAAAGCGCAAGCCTGTGAGGGACGTCGCGAGTTAATACCCTGCCAGTTAAAAGGCACCAACCATGGTCATGATAATGATTGAGCTGTTGGGATGGCGATTATGTCTGACTGCCTCAGTGCACATAGAGTTACGATGTGAATATTGACCTGGAAGTAATGGGATTCCTATGCATTTAAGGAGACGGTGGAAGAGTATGGAATGCGTGTTCAGGATTTGGTCAACGACTTGAATATCACAAAGGCTTCAATAAAATGACATTAGTTCTCAACCCGATATTATATGTTTCCATGGGTATTGCTTCTTGATTTTACGCTTAACTATGGATATGAGGATTGTGCTTCGACTTCCTGTCTCTGGCCGAGCATGTAACGATTTTTGATCGATCATCAGTAAAACGAAGAAGGATGAATAATCTCTGGTTAATAATCTAAATATGCGTGGAAAATAAACTAATAAAGCTACTCTGAAGATCTTCCCCAGAGTTTCTCTCCCTTACCACGCGAGAAAGGGGTCGTTGACTGCCTACTGGTACGAAGTTTGTGAAAATCAGTTCGTGGTTGGCTTCAGCAGTTGAACTAAACAAATGAGTTGACTTGGATCAGTGACAGGGATTGTTTATTCGGAGCCGGGGATAGCTGCATCTTCAGTCACAGGTCGGTTATGCACAAAACATATTGTAGGGTCACAGTGGTTTCATTTCAGATCTTTAAAATTAAAGACAGAACCAATCGAGTCTTTTAGTTTTGAGGAACCTAGTGGACTTGTTTGTTAGATTTATTTTATGATCCATGCTTGTAGTCTTGGTTGTTGCTCGCATTGACCCGCCGCTCAAGGATTTAACACATGGGGATATGAAGCGACTCTGCATTTGCACATATCGCGGCTGACCGTAATGACCGTAGGCCCGTAAGTGATTTATATTGGTTGATGGTTCACCCCTGGACTGAGTGTCGGCTAAGTGACAAGCATTACCAAGCGCGGTTTTCATGGTTCAAAATGCTTAACATTGAACCCTGAACGCGTACAGACACCGCACGTAGTGTAGTGCAAAAAGACATTTTATGGTTACGTTTGCACGTTCCTCATCATCCGCTATTATGTCACTTTGGGTATGCAAATGGATAAAAGTCAGCCACCACGCACCAAAGCAAAAACTAGACGCGACTAATCTGATATGCATAAAGGTGTATTCTAGGTAGTCGGTGGTGAAGATGCTGATTTTAACATCCAATTCTATCGTCACAATAACAAGAGCAATTCCCAAAGACTAAATAATACATAAGTGAAAGATTCACAAGGGACGTGGATTCGCTTGATAGTTTCTAAAGACATAAATAGCATTCCAGACTAAAGTCAGTGGATCAAACCCGGCCTGCGATCACTAACATGGACGCCAAGCCACCCCGCTAATGGCTAAACGCGGGCAGGACAGTAGTTTCCGTTCTGAGACTCTGGTTCCCCCTTTCTGGCTGCAGACTGTCACTTTATCACCTCCTACGGAAAGTGGGCGTCTTTGAAGGATGGATAGTACTACGTGGAAAGTCTTATACGAGACCAAGACTTGAAAAATGCGAGCATCAAGGGGTAATAAGCCCAAGCTTTAAAACAACTTAATTATGTTTCTTGACCACGTCTCCAAAGACCTCTGAACTCAGAAACTCTTCAGCACATGGTGCTCCCCTGAAGCGAAGTTCTAACCTAGTAACCGGGGCGTGATACATCTCCATAGAAGCGGACTTCATTATGGTGACTAACATGCAGAGGATTTGACTAACGACATTAGACATTAGCTTGCTGTCTTTTCGCAGCAAGCTCAGATATCCTGTTGAGATCCAACTAAGAACCTTCGCCCTAGAAGGACAATAACTGAAGAAAAAGCCTAGCGGTGCTGCTGATTCTCTCTTTGTCTCCTCGAACCCTGGTCTCTTCAGTTGACAACCTCTACAACGACAAAGCTCGAATACCACGCTGGCATTATAGCACCTTGCTCAAGTTAATATGCAGGTGGCTCCGCAAATCTCCAAGTAACTTCTCCACGCTCCAACGCCCCCTCCACTCAGGGCCAATTCTCGGATTTGACTTGCGACTTCCCGGCGATTTCCAGTTTCCACCTCGACAGGGCAGGTACTTGTCCTGGAACTCCTTCCCGTTCCACCTGACCTTTCTCAACACCACAACCTCAACTCACCAATTCTCACCTCACTTGTCTGATATTACCCTTCTTTACCTTTCCTTGTCTCTTGGTTTCTTCCGTTTAATCTACTCCGGCTTCTCCATCTCCTCCTACGACCAAAGTCACCGCGATCCGCCGATTTCTTACCGAGAGCAACATCGAACGCATCCTTCTCCGTCGCAAATCCGAATAATATCCTGCCTAAAAATGCCCTCGGGCTACGCTCTCTGAGCTTGCGATCGTCCGTCGATGCTTCGTTTTCCCGCTCCTCCGTGGCGCGCATAGACTATCCGACTCCCCCGCCTCCTGCATTATCTTAAATCATATCCGTGGCCATGATGTGGCCTCGGTTCAAACAATGGCTATCGAACTGGCCGTCTCGATTGGTCTTCCGCTACCTCAGTACCCTATTTCTCATATGTTTCGCTATTACCAATTATATATTATGGACCAGTAGTCAGGGCTGGGATGTGACAGAACCCAAGGGTCCAGTCACCATGGGCCCAAAGCATCCAATTAAGAAGCTCATGGCAGATGCCCGCGCTCGCCATGAGAGCCTCCTTTCAAAACGAAGCCATGATCTTTATGATGCTGCCGAGCGTTATCGTGCCCGCCGAGGACGTCACCCACCACCAGGTTTCGACAAGTGGATGGAGGCTGCGCTCGCTTCCAATAGCATTGTGGTAGAGGATTATTTCGATCGCATATACAAGGATTTGGCTCCATATTGGGCGCTTGACGCTCATACACTAGCTAGGCGCGCATCTGCCTGGCATTGGGTCGTGAAAGTTCGCAATGGCGAGGCCACGGGTGTTGGTGATGCAACCGATCGTGTGCCGTGGCTTGAACTATGGACCAACCTCGTCAAAGAGTTTGCAAAGGATTTGCCCGACGTCGATATGCCAATCAACTATATGGATGAACCTCGACTTCTTGTTCCTTTCGACGAATTATCCAAACTTGTCGATCAAGAACGCGACAATCGGCGCATCGCTCCTATGAAGGAGGTCTTCACAAAGTTTAAGACTTTGTCCAAGCTCGACGACGAAAAACCTCAGCCTTACGATCCCTACTGGTACAATAGCTCAGCTAACTATTGGGAACTCGCGCGTGTGACGTGTGACCCCAACGCTCCGTCACGCAATGTTCAACAAGCCTCAGACTTTAAGGCTCCTGTTGAATATCCCTCAAATTGGGACCCTGAGTACGCTTATAAGGGTTATATCAAAAACTGGACCGCTGCCCAGGACCCTTGTTTACAACCACATCTGCGCCAAATGCACGGAAGCTTTGTTGCGCCTCTCAGTTTGTCTACTTCTACCGAATTGATCCCCTTGTTTGGCGGATCTAAGCTTCCTATGAACAATGAGATCCTGATCCCTGGCGCCATGTACCTTACTGCAGATGAATTCTATTCTGGAGGGGAGAAGATGGGTCCAGCATGGCACGCCAAGAAAACCGGCATTGTTTGGAGAGGTGATGCTTCTGGCGGCGAGCCGAGAGCTGATGTCTGGCATCGCTTCCATCGTCACCGTCTTATCCAGATGCTTAATGGTTCATATGTTGACAGTGTTGAGCATCAAGGCGTCAAGCCCAAAACATTTCAACTGCCAAACCCCGACCATTATAACAGCACCCATCGCGCCTCCAAAACTATTGGTCAATGGCTGAAGCAGATCTCTGATTGCGGGTTCAAACGTCTTCTATGTGAAAAAGTTGGCTGCGATCCTGTTGCTCCTTATTATCGCGAATTGAAGCATATGACCATGAAGGAGCAGTACCGCTACAAATTTTTGCCTGATACCGACGGCAACTCATTCAGCGCCCGTTTTCGTGGCTTCTTGCGTTCCTCGAGCATGCCTCTCAAGGCTACTATCTATGCTGAATGGCATGATGACCGCCTTACTCCATGGGTTCATTTTGTACCCTTCGATAATACTTTCCAGGATCTCTATCCCATCCTCGAATTCTTTACGGATGAAGAAGCCGGCGGGGATACCGCCGCGCGATTTATTGCTGAGAGAGGAAGAGACTGGGCCAGCCAAGTCTTGCGTCGCGAAGATATGCGACTGTACACTTGGCGCCTCTTGCTTGAGTGGGCTCGAGTCTGCGATGAAGACCGCGAGAAGCTCGGATTCATAAGAGACTTGATAGAGCCCAGAAAGGATTCAATACGATAACCCTGAGTTAAGGTTGGACTGCACATGTTTACTACACCTTGATCCAGCACCAAACTGGGTAGTTTCTAGGTGCTCACGTATATATTTAATATTCACGGCCTGGCGTTCTGGAGTTGGATTGTTTGTGTACGAGGGGCTGGATATCTGTGAGATAATGTGGATGGCATACAATGCGTTTAGGACGCTCGGCCGTCTGACGTTCTATACCTTGGGAGGGAAAATCATGTAACTGAGGCATACCACAACACCAATGACGTTGGATGAATGAAAGATAAGGAAGAGATGGAATAGAAGGGGTCCTCTCATTCTTAATTCTCGACTGTAGAAAGTTGGGCTAATCCACCCTAACTAATAAATATGATACCAAATCCTGTCATAAAGGCCAATGTTTTGCCAGGTTTATACGGTCAGGAACAAGGTACAAAAGGAACATGCTGGTCATGATTTCCATCATCATTACGATGCCAATATATTGTAGCAATGCCCCGTTCTTACAACTCCATGCCCTAGAGCACTTCACCATGCCACGCCACGCCCATTATGAACCAACTCCGAAAATCACTCCCATATGCATTTAGGCCTGTACAAGACAACGGAATTCTTCACAGTTGTAGGTTCGTAACAGGTTCGCGGGCAGGTTGGCCTTTTAGGTGTGCGGCAGAACCCTTGAAAAGCGACTGCCAAATGAAAGCCTCACTCAATAATAGCTCGATGTCCTTCTCCGTCCAGTCCTTAGTGGGAAGGCATTGGAGGAACATCATGATCTCCTGAAAGTCCATACTCAAGAGCTTATCGGACCATTTCACAAGGAAGGCCGCACACACATATAGATGGAACTCAGAGAATCCTTGTTCTTCAGCCTGCAAAGTAGTTAGTTTTTGGGAATTGTTAGCAAATGGATATTGACAAACCAAATAAGTGTCCCACATGCGAACTGTGTTTTTGACGCTGATTTCACGCATCAAGAGACAGTTCATCCAACGGAAACTAAACTGGATGAATTCAATGCCTTCTTGTTCCAAATGCTTGGACAAGTTGCCGTCTATACGTGCTGTTAAATCACGTAGAGCGGCAACCTGGCGTTGAATACCTGGTTGCGCCACGATATAGTGGTCCTGGATGCCATCAAGAAGCTTCGTCAGACACCAGAAAGAATCGGCCTCGACAGCGTCTAACACGGACTTTGGGAGCTGTCCTGGATCCATGCCAGACTCTATATCAGGGTCTCCAATGTAAATCCCCAAAAAGACTTGCCAAAAAGGCGTTACAAGGTCATTAATACCCTGCACGTAGCCACTGGCAGGATGTCGTACAGCCCACACATACAGAATGCGCTCAAGTGATCGCTGCGTAGCTTCGTAACTGTATAGTTCAATATGCGGGTTTGTCCGGGGTACATCGATGCTGATTTGGTGCCAGATGGCCTCGTCCAGGCCCCTTGTTCGGCCGGCAGGGGCTTTGTTGGCTGTGTTGGCTGCAGTGGTTGCGGCGTTTCCTCCTCTCTCAAATGCCTGGCGTACACCGTCCAAGTATTCTTTTCGTTTCCTCTCCAAGGTGGCGACCCGGCGCTCACTATTCGCAGGAAGATAGCTGAGGAGGAGTTGCCAGGTAATGGCGCGCACCTCTTGTGGTACGCCAGACCAGGCGAGTGACCTCAAGTCAGGCAGTGAAATAGTAGAAGCTTGTAACAGCTTCTTGAACTTATTAATACGTGTAATTCGGGAGTTTATGGCATCGGCTTCCTTAGGGGTTGCATTGGCAGGAACTGTGGGATAGTTGATGAGATGTAGAGCGTTGGCGGGGTCTGATTGTCATCGTCAGTACTTCTGTGACAGCGCTTTGAAGTGCGAGTAGCAAACCTTTTAGGATCTCTTTATACTGAGGCCGGAGAATCTTCCCCTCACTCTTTTTGGGCATGGGGTATGTGGGCGCAGGTCGCTCTATCGCGATGTCGGCGCTATTTGAATATCGTCTCGCCGAGAGAGCATTAGGAGGCCCCTCTGTTGTCGGTGATAATGTACTTGATTCGGTCTTGTTCTGTGTGGCAATGCGCCGGGTTCTTCTCTTCATACTCGACAAACTCGGCAGGCCAAAGTCATCTCCATCATCATCCTCGTAGCCCAGCATGTCATCCTCGTCTGCTTTCCAGTCATCGTTGGTATTGGAGAGAAAGTTGATATAGCTCTTGTAGGGAGGTGAGCCATTCTTTCCAGGCGTGGTCTTCGGCGGGGGGGAAGCTTCTTGAATTCGGATTCTAGCTGAGGAAGAAGAAGGAGGTGTCCGTGGTCGAGGGGAGTTGGAGAGGTTTCTGTGAATCGATGTCAGCAAACAAGAACTAAGCTTTGAGCAAGGTCAAGCCAACGGACAAAGAGTCGAATTTGAGCATATCCGCATGCGAATATGAAGCGCCAACAACAAGACCTGAGCCATGGCCGGTGGGCGACGTGATGTTTCTCTTTGCTGTAGAGTTGTCTCGTGGTGGCGGTCTCCAAAAAGGCGATATGGACCTAGTTGTATAAGCTTCAGCGCACAAGCTTAGAGGATATGGAACTCCATGTCAGCTAATACATACTCTGATCGGTCTGTCTCGAAGCAATTGAGCTTGTATTAGCAAAGGTTCGACATCTCACAACTCCTCGCTGAACATACCGACTTGGACCATCTCCTGCGGCGGTGGGGCTGTTAGCAGAGGCGGGCGCCATTACGTCGAGTCTCGTGAGCATAGAGAGCTTCGACGCTGATAGTCATGACTTACAGATTGCGCGGGCTTCTTGCCGCTCCCAGATGACGACCACATGGTTCGCTTAAGAGGAAAAGAGGCCGTGGACAAGAGCCTTGGAAAGTATTTTACATGCTGCGATGTAACGCGACGCAATGATGTTGTGAAGTGTAGGAAAGTCAGTAGGTTGGGTTGGTTGACCTATTCTACTATGGATCGATCAAACATAATGGAAACGGGCTTAATTAGGCTGCCCTGGCTCAACCACGAGATCACCCCGCAAGCAGCACTACCATGGCTTGGAAATAGCGGGTTTGGACGGGTTCATAGCGGGGGTGTCCGCTAATTGAGAACTGTGCCTTGACCCTGTGGCCTCAGCTGGCCTCGAGGCGGATTCCTCGCCCAACAAGCGGTACGAGCCTAGGCACGCATACAGAGCAGAGCAATTCACCAACGAGCGCATGTGGTTGGAGCCAGATTAACAAAACCTAATGCCTAAAGACAAGACACGCTTCTTGACAATGGAGCTTGCAGAGTATGTGCATAGGAATATAGGGGTTGTAACGGAGAAGCATAAGATTGCGAAGACAAAATGTCTTGAAATGGTAGGGAAAAAGTCAATTTTGATTATCATCTTCAGATTCATTATCTTCAAAGTCTCAGTGATGTTAGCATTTGGATTTTGAAAGAACCCAAGACTCGGATTATTGTTTGTTTGGAGTGGTGCTGATTTCTGGTTGGTCCACTGCTGGCTTAGTCAGTAATGTGAGTTAGGCTTTAGCTCCGCTGCTCAAGAACCTACCTTTACCTTCATGGTTCAGTCGCCTCCTCTTCCTTTCTTTGACTCTTGATTCGACTTAGTTCTCAATTTCAATCTTGCGCATCACTTCTCACTTACCCTTGTTCACCCGTAAGAGCTTTCTAGTGTCGAGTGCGCGAAACCTGTTGTGCGCTTCTTTCGCGCTCCTTCATCTTTCGTCCTTATCACGAACACGCGCCAAACCTCAACCGTCACCATGACCGAGCCCGAGAACTTCGAAGATGATCTCTTCGCCGACCTGTAAGTATCCATTGCAAAATAAGCAGCGAGCATGAGCACTCTATGCGTCTACCTGGAATACTAACTCTGGACAGCTACGATGATAACGATGCCCCAAAGCCAGCATCAGCTCCTGCAGCAGCAGCTCCCCCTGCCCCAGAAGTTCAGCCTCCTACTAACAATCACAACAACGACAACGACGATCATAACGGGATGCAACAACATCAAGATACAGGGGGTGATGAACACATGACTCAAGATCAAGATGACGACGATGATGATGTCGATTTCAATCTCGGTGGAGGAGGAGGATACGGCGGATCCGGTCACACAGGCCAGGTTGGTATGCATGACGACGCTCCAACACCCCCATACGGAACTGTTCACAAGGCGAGTGCCAAAGAAGATGGGTAAGTCTATACTGTTTCTGCGCTGTGATTACATCCCTTGAATTCACCCTTGAGAAAATACCATGGTTTGCCTTGCGTGTTTACGACCCTGAATCCTCATGGCAACTGCCACGTTGCCACGTAGTAGTGGCCATCGGTTTAGCTTTTGCATACATCTCGGAAGTTGGCTTGGCTAGAGAGGGTCGTGGTCAAATTAAGAAAAAGAGGTTTTGCTATCAGAGACATCAAACGGCAAAGATTCAGATCGGAGGAGTTACCATCAACTCATTCAAGAGGATATGTGGATCAAGAGATATAACCAGTTGAGGCGAGTCCGCTGCTATTGTCTATGGGCCATGAGAGGAAGAGGAGGATGTCAAAGTCAGTACTGGGATACGCCCTGTGGACATCCCAAGATGAATCATCCGGCACTAGTCCAGACGAAAGACACTACTACTTGAGTCTTCCATAGCCCTCAGTCGCAGAGATCTTATTGAACCGACGGGAGTGGTAAACACTCTCGAGTGCTATAGCGAGATTCGCAGCGAATAGCGCTCGAGGCCAGTACCTAGCATGAGACAGACAGAGAGAACAGTCAAGACGATAGCACAAGACGAAATTTTATTCGACCAAGCTGATCTGGCATCTCTCATTGCAATGTCTGCGCCGTACTTTCGACTGTTATGGCCGTTTGATCAACGTTTGTCAACCATGGTCCTTGTTATGTTGGCCTTTATGCATCCACACGCAGGGATCTTACAGGAATTACCGCCAACATCTACAGCAAGCCGAAGAAATGGGATTTTTGAGATCAATCGACTCTCTGCTGGGCTGTAGCCTCCTCTGCATGCACCCATATTGCCCTGCACGACCCATTTTTTTCAAGGATATAAACTCCTTGATCACATTGCAATCGCCAATCTGCAGCCATCTGATTTTCTGCTATATCAAGCATTCGAGTCTCGATTGTCTGCTCTTTTCTCTAAGCCAGAGTTGCAATTTCAGCAAGCTATTGATTATTCGCAAATTCCCGGCCCTTTCTAAGCAAGTCACTTCGCCTACAACCTGGATCCTATTGTTCTGTCAAGCCTAGCAGACCCGTCTTTTAACAGCCTTGATATTCAGAATGCTTAAACAACTCGAAAATGACAAGTACACTGACATGTTTGTATAGTAAAATGTTTATCGGCGGTCTCAACTGGGAAACCACCGATCGTAAGTAACAAACACATTCAACTCTCCAAACTTGTACTAACAATTGCTGGTAGAATCACTGCGGGATTACTTCTCACAGTTCGGTGAAGTCGTTGAATGCACAGTCATGAGAGACAGCAGCACCGGCCGGTCGCGAGGATTTGGTTTCCTGACGTTTAAGGACGCCAAGACAGTCAACATCGTCATGGTCAAGGAGCATTTCCTTGATGGGAAGATCGTAAGTCAATATCGTAATATGTGGTCAAATTCACCACTCTAATTGCCTTGCAGATCGACCCCAAACGCGCCATTCCCCGAGACGAACAAGAGAAGACCAGTAAGATCTTCGTCGGAGGTGTCAGCCAGGAAACCACCGAGCAAGAATTCAAGGAATACTTTGCACAGTTCGGCCGCGTTGTGGACGCGACTCTCATGATGGACAAAGATACCGGTCGGCCACGAGGATTTGGGTTCGTTACGTTTGAGAACGAAGCAGGCGTCGATGCCTGTATCAACGTGCCATTAGAAATCCACGGAAAACCCATCGAGGTCAAGAAGGCCCAGCCTCGAGGCAACCTTCGAGAAGAAGAAGAGGCTTCACGACGCGGCAAGTTCAGAAAGGACGGTGACCAGTCAAGTCAGGGCTCCATGGGCCAACAGATGGGCAACAACGGCATGACACCCCAAGTCATGGCCCAATATTTTCAACGCATGCAACAGTACTTCGCTATGATGCAGTCACAAATGGCCATGAGTCGAGGAATGCCCATGAACCCAGCCATGTGGCAGAACATGATGCAGATGCAACAAATGCAACAACAGATGATGGGTCGAGGAGGCGGTGGTGCCAATGCTCAGAACATGATGCAGAACATGAACCCACAGATGATGCAGCAGATGCAACAAATGCAGCAGCAGATGATGCAACAGCAGGGCCAGCAAGGTGGTCAAGATGCTGCTTCCGGTAGTGCTAGTCCCACTGCCTCTGCCAGCGGCGGTGGTCGAGGATATGACAACAACAACTACAACCAATACCAACAAACTCAAGGGAGTCGTCGTGGAGGTCGTGGAGGCTACGGTGGTCATGGAGGTCATGGAGGTTATGGTATGGGTGGGGGAGGCGGAGCCCCTACTTCGTGGGAGGGCATGTATGACGATGTCCCTCAGCCAAATTCCAACCAAGGCCCAGGTGGCTTCAACCGTGCTGGCAGTGCCAGTGGGAACTCTGACCCCCAACATGCACCACCCGCCAACGCGCCTACAGGGCCCAAAAATGCTGGTAAACCTGGAGCTAATTATCGTGGTGGAGGACGAGGTGGAAACCGCGGCTTTCACCCTTACTCACGATAAAGACTTCAACCCAGATTTTGCCCTTAGCACGGAGGGCTTGGAAGACTTTAGAACGCCGCCAAAGTTACGGCGAAGTGATGGGAAGGAAGATGGTGTCAACCATGTATAATAATGCGGAAGGGTTTTTTCATTCCGCATATATTTTGCTTTTGCTTTTTCAGTTTTTTGGTTTGATTGGGCGGCTTTCCAATGCTTTTGTTCATCAAGATGCAGCCAGGTTCGGCTGACATAAGGGGCCCGAATAGGGGGGCTGGTCGGTCTTGCGAGGGCACTGCAATAATTAGAAATCAAATCAGCCCAAAGTTGGTCTATTGAGTCATTGTGTGACTTGGGCGCATTCCTTTTCGTGATGTTTACCGGCATAGGCTCTGCTGATATGCATATGGTGTTTGAGATCAGTCGTAAGACGGCTAAGCCAAATACGTTCAGAATATAGGTAGTGAAAGTGATATATATGTGATAAGTAGTTGAAATGAAGCGCTATAACCTTATCCTTCTTCTTAAACTTCCAGCCCAACCATGTTGGCTTCAGTGCCACTACCGACGTCACACGTAATACATAGCTAAGTACAGTTTCTTTTTTCTTCTTCTGTCAAGCATCATCACATCCGAGGACCCGGCGTATGCCCCCGGTAATTCCACAATGTCCGCCAATGCTTTCTCACGAAACAGATTCCACAAGGTGCGTCTGTAATAACGGCAACACTCGAGTTCTGTTAAATCGTCTATTTACTGAGCTGACAGGGAGAAGCAGGTGTTGCATCGCATGTTGAAGGCAAATCAATCCCACCAGCGCCAAACGACCCAAGGTCTGTCCACTCTTGGGACTGAAGCAAATACCCAAAAGTTCGTGTATGTTAGCAAGGGGGGTACCTATGAGGGGCAGACAAGAGAAGTCGCTGTCTTGCGGAAACTACACAGCAGTACAATTGAGTGCAGTTTAACCCTTTCCAGTTCAGTGTCCCTGCTGAAAATAATGCCGTTATCGTCTACTCTTGGCCAAAACCCATAGTTTCTTCAACCGCAATGGTAAGCTTTTGCTGAAGCATTTCTAGACTCTTATAAGGTGGCAAGTCGAGCCGATTGAAACTGTTTATCGGTCAGTGATTTTATCTCAAAGTCAGATGTCACAATCGACTTACCATGTGTGCGCCTTTGGCAGATTTGTGATTTCTCCCGCCTTCTCGATTGTAAATCGTCGTGGGCCATCGCTGCCTTGGAGATCCTTGAAACCATTGACTGGGATTCGAGAAGTACCGGTAGTAAATTGCAGTAAACGGGACTTCTGCTCACCATCCCACGAGCGTACTGTTGCCCAGAAGTTCTGCACGACCTCGTCGGATTCGGTATATCCTCGATAATCGGTGTGCTTCTTCCAGTCGTCGACATCAATCTCGGCAATACCTCCAATCAGAAGCTCAAGCTCACGCTCATCAAAGACATTAATAAGATCCTGAGGGATAAGCTCTTGGAACCCTTCCTTAAAAGCCTGGAACTGCTCGGCGATACGTTTCTCGATGCGCCACTTGACCATGAGATCAACATATTCCTTCTTGTTCTCATTGGTGACATCGATGTTGCGTCCATCAGGGATGAGATCCTCAGTAGTCATCACTCCGAATCTCTCGTCTTCGGTCGAGAAAGTCTGCTCCAGGATACCGCCCGAAATATCGTTATCCAGCATCCACTGCAATGATCGGTGGAAATCGGCATCCACACCCTCCATATCTGCCAAAGCCACCGCCTTGCCAAGCATCATCTTGTACAAAGCGCCAATAAAAAAGGCGTCCAAAAATCGCCTATGGAAGATAGCCAAGCCGACAACACGGCCGATGAACTTGAAATAGTTGAGATGCTCCGGGTTGATACCGGAATGTGGGTTAATCTGAAGGGTGTAATTATCGTGGGCGGAGTATTCGAATAGGCAATAGAAGGGGTTAAACATTTCGTGGGAGAGAAGGAAAAAGAATTCTCGCGAGAGACCACCGTAATCCAAACCATCCTCGCCATCAAACTTGATCATAAGTCGTTTCTTCAAATCCGTTGCGGACTGGCGTGTGATCTCGGCAAAAGAGTCCTCGAAGATGTGAGATCGTCGCACTTTGATATGGCACTGTCCACTGAGGATTCGCATTGCTGGCTGTGAGCGGAAGTAGATGAGCTTCCGTCTGAAGTCTCGCTTGTACTGAGGAACATTCTGGTCAAGAGACGATGGGAGTCGAGGATCGTCCCAAGTGGTAGTCTTGGTGTTATGATCAACGAAGTACACTCGAGCAGTGTTTGTCAAGCGCATCTCCCACCCACTAGGCAGAGGGCCAAGTTGTGATACGGGTTGCTGCTGAATCTGGCCGTTGGCGTTATTCTGGCCGCCATACATACGGATGTATTGTTGGCGACGTGGGTCTACCCAGGTCGTTGTTCTTGTATTGTGATCAACAAAGTATGGTCGGCCTTCGGGGGTCCATCGTTGCTCCCAACCAGGCGGGAGTTCTCCCGTACCAGGGCTCGTCGCTCCAGTATGCATCACTGCGCCGCCATTAGTAGCTGGCGATGCTGATGGCTGTGGCTGCTGAGCGTGCAGCGTCGGTGAATTGGAGCCGGTTCGTTCTTCTGGCAAAGTACGGTTCTGATGTCTCTGACGCTCAACCTGGGTAGCTGCTTCTCGATCGTTTCGCTGTTCTTGAGCGCCAGAAGCAGTGGGTCGATTCCAGCTCGTTGTGCGGGTGTTGTGATCGACGTAGTAGGTACGGCCTAGATTGTCTTCGCGGCGCTCCCAGCCAGCGGGCAGTCGCCCTTGGGCATCTTCGAATGGGCTGAGTTGATTGCTTTGTCGAGTTTGTCCGGAAGCGTTCGGTCCTGGAGCGCTGGCGCCACCAACAGAGTTGATGCTGGATGGACGATGGGCCAGGTTGACTTGTGAGCCACCCGCGCCGTTTGGTCCAGACAGTGAAGATCCTGGTCGGTTATCCGGTGGAGGGGCGGAGAGATTCGAAGCGTTCGACGGGCCGGTGCCGAGAGATGGTCGTGCGGTCGATGCCTGGCCACCGCGGGCTGGTGCACTGAGATTGCAGGACAGATTAATAATAAGTTTGCCGTGGACGACGAGGTTGTCGGTTGATTTTTTGAGATCTCGTGTAAGCATCTGGTCTAAAGCGCATGTACATGTCAGAAAGTCCCTTCACGTTCTCTGCTGTGGGATCGAGTAGACTGACCATCGGCATCTGGGCTGAGCTCAGGAATGACATCTCCAACGCGGATGTTTATGACGCCTAGGAAACCCTGGTCCTTCTTCTTAAACTTCTTTTGGTCGAAAACTTGAACTGCAAGAATGCCATCTTCATTGGTGCGACTAATAGACTTGAGTTGGTTAAATTCTTTGTCTAAAGCGGCGGGGTACATTACAAGTCAAAGCTCTCGTTCCAGTATGGGTTTAGAGTTCTTTTGCTGACAGTCGTCGTTTTGGTTTGCTCCCCGTTAATGGTCGCGACAGCGAAAGGGTCAGGGAAGCCTGATTCAAGTTAGCGGATAGGTCGAGTGAAGTTTTGGATGCTAGTACGTACGGAAAACATCCCTCTTGTATAGGCCATCGGCGGCGATAACTTGGATGATGTCAATATATCAATTCGAACGGTGGGGTAGATTGTATAGCTGTAACTCACTGGTAACCCGAAGGTTGGGCCTGCTATAAGGAGTATTAGCACAGTCACCGTAGTAGCAATGAAGAGGAAGAGTGGTAAAGGCTCAGGTTGAAGGTGAAGCTGGACGCGATGCGATGGGCGAAAGGCTGGGAATGGACTTACTTAGAATCGGTGCGACTGGTCATGGTGTCACCTCTTGCGCTGCGCAGCGAGGGACTAAGTCACAGCGACGACAATGATAATAATCGATATTCCTGAGGTGAAAGGAGAAATAGGTTCGGAGCCAGACAAATGCAATGAAGCCTTGTCGTGGAAGGCGCTCGCGGAACGTGATCAGTGGAGGTTGAAGGGTTCACTGAAGAAAGTTGACGACGCTTGGTTTGGGGCAATGGGGGGAGGTTGAGGCTGTGCACGGGCAGCCCAAAAGACCCAAGACTGAGAGGCTAAGGCCAAGACACGGACTCCCCGCTTCCAGAGCGAGAGCGACAGCGGCCGGAACGGGAAGATCCAGGGTAGGGAGCTGTGCTCAGACCAGACTGCGTATACTACCTATTGCGAGAAGCAAAGCAAGACGAACCACGTTGTTGTAATTGAGCTGATATGAATATTCATGAAATAGCGACGGCAAAATGGTGAGAAGTTTGTGCCACAGTGACAGGTTGGTTGATGGAGTTGATCGCCACGATCTGTTTTGTGTGGGTTCAGTCTTAATGCTCTCTGTCTCGTGGTTGGCGTTGATGATGCTGAAGGATAATCAATCGACCCGACCTGGCCTGAGGAACCTTGGAGCCTTGTAACTTGAGTACGGTTTCATGGACTGGGGATGTCTGTTAAGGTAGTGGTGCAGTCGGTGGGGGAGAGGAACCTGATAGTAGGTACCTGCCACCTGTTTGTATATAGCCGTTACGTGCACCTCTTTCATAACACGGTGATAATGCTCCTCTAAGACCATGCAAGTATATCCACTGCAAACATACTCAAATCTAGCACTTTATTAGACACTTCACCAAGCAACAAAAGGCAGCTCAATAAGTGCCTATATTAACGCCCAGATCAAAGGATCCCGTCCAGATGGGACAGACCCCGTCAGCCAGGGAGCCAGAAAGCTTCGATCCTTGAGAACGGGTGCCAAAATGAACTTATCAAAAGGCGTCCCAAGCTTTTACCAAACTTGCATAAGTCTTTTTGTCGCTTAGGAGCGAGGTCCAATATTTTCTTACATCCTAGCCCGTACTTTTTGATACACCCTGTATTCTGCATCCGGGCCTTTTAGTGGGCTGTAATGGAGGCCTACAGATGACTAGACGACCCGATATTACCTTAAATTAGTGGTTGGTTGGTAACCAAGAGGTTCTTTTGCCTCCGCTCCTTTGAACGTTTTCTATGAAACCCGCGATCAAAGATGAACGTTCCAGAATCAACCTGTATACTTTGATCCAAAGTATCTGTCTGATATTGCCTAGTTCTAGAGCTCTCGCACGTTCTAGCTACTTACTAGGCTAAGCAATGACTTCAAGGATGTTCAAAGCCCAGTATTTTGTTGCCACTTTTGCTGAGAAATTGTCAAATAATGCTTATGATATCTACCTAGGTTACGGAATCCACGGCTGCGCTTTACGACGTATTTAGTGCAACCTCGGCAGTAAATAAAGCGACAGTGCCGCTATGGAATCATAATCTCAGTCACCTGTAATGGTTTATGAACAGATGTTTTGAGCCTAATTGCGGCGTACGGCTTACCGGCACAGCTTTCATCAAGCGCCTAGTCAACATCGAGCGCTTAAGCAGGGTCCTGTGATGCCTTGCAGCTAGGTTGCTGAAGTTGATGCTTGGGCTTCAAAGACTGGCCATCATCGAATCATGGATATCAAAAGTCTGCATTTATCAGGATACACGATGAAACCTGGCCCATACACACATGTGCCACAGGAACCAATGTGTGTCCTTGTGGGTCTCCCTGTTCTATGCTCACAATTTCGGCTGAGGCTACGGCCACAAGTCCGTACATGACTTGATTGTTTGCAGTATTTGCATCTCTGTGACTGTGCAACTGCTGAGCCACAAAAGAAACGTCAATGACAGCTTGTTGATTGCGTTGACAGCACACATCAAGAACGGTGCCGTAATCTGGGGTAGTCAAGAATGACGACTCATGTCCTAGTCATGCGATGATAAACAATTAATTATAGCATATTGCGCGAGGAGTGTCACATTTACATGGTACGTAGAGATGTATGGGTGTACAATGTATAGGGTTACTCAACGCCAGCTCAGCTACGCACGAATAGCATGCTCAAGAAGAAGCTCAGGAAAATTGAATTAGCCACACAATCAAAACGAAAATGCCAGCTGCATCACTACAACATGATGAGACTCCGTGATCATGAACATTTTTGCGTAGAGAGCCCAGAGAGCGCATCGAAGCTCAAGCTATAGGGTAAACTGTATACAATCTCACGGATTGTCCAACGAATTACATAGTAGCTTAGCTTGCCGATCTTCACGTCAGTGAAGGATGTCAGATCTTCCTTTATCATGCACCCTGACACCAGATTTGTCTCATTGCAATCACAGTCATTCCCGCCAATACTCAAGCCTTGGCACGAACTGATGTGGGGGGCACCAGAACGGGCGGCCTCACACGCATCCATGAAGCTTCGAAAGGAACGCGTGGCAACATGTCACTATTGTAAGCCTCCTACATATTCGAAGCTGCTTAAAATAAGTTTCCGCACACTACCCACTTACACTTAAGATAGTTGTCACCGTAGCTGACATGATTGCGTTTTCGCTTAGATATCAGATCAAGTTCGCACAAAGTTAATGATAGGAACAAATACAGACGGATTCCATAGTGTGATTCTGCTAAGACGAAATATAAGTCAAGACCGAAACTCCTATCCCTTTCCTCGGCGTTCTTGGATGTTTGTGTGTTTTCCTGCTCCCTGATGATTGATAGTATTACACCGTTCCTTCTCTGCTAGTAAAGCACCCATCTCCTTATAACCGTAACCCTAGATTCAAGGAAAGAAATGGATAATAGAAACTGTTCCATTACAGGCCGACATACCCATGCAAGTAGGGGTTGCTTTCAAGCCCGTGAGATTCCTCAACTTCGATCTCGAAAGGCCTAGGTTGCTCAGATCGTCGACCATGTCCCATGGGCAAAGCGCCTCCCTGCTCCTAGTAGGGGGCGAAGCCTCGTCCGCGACCACGGTAGCCACCGCGATAACCACCACCGCGAGGGAAGCTGCCTCGGCCATGGAAGCCTCGGCCACCGCGGAACCCACCGCGACCGCGTCCACGGCTCATGCCAGGGACATTGGTGCGCTTGGGAGTCACCTTGATGTTGCGGCCCTTGAAGACGCTCTCGTTGAGGACGAGAGCCTGCGCGACCAAGCTGGGCTCGGTGAACTCGACATAGGCGTAGCTATAGAACGATATGTTAGCAATGCTCAACAGCCCCCGCGTGCCAACATACCCCTTCGGTTGACCTGTGAACTTATCAAGAAGAATGGTCACTCGGTTGATGGAGCCGCAGCTCTGGAAGTGACTTTGGATATCTTCAGGCGAGGCTGAATAATCGACGTTGCCAACAAAGATGCTGCGCGCATCGATGGATTCCTTGTCATCCGCAAGGTCCGCAGATTGCTGCTCCAGAGTTGCTTGCATCTCGCGAAGCTTCTTGGCCTCCTCTTCCATCTCTGCCACGCGGCGCTTCATGGCAGTGATTTCTTCCTAAGGGTGTGGCGTCAGTTTCCTTCTTAGATCCACCTCTTTGCGCGCCTAACACACCTCCTCAGCCCCTGACATCTCAGTTCCTTGCTCATGTTCAGTATCGTGCTCGCGGTCATGATCGATCTCGTGCTCGCCCGTAAGCTTTTCGTCTTGTTTGCCAGAGTCCGACATGTTGACTAAGTCGAAAAAAATCTAGTAGTGTCTTTCGCGTATGATACTTATGCGTCAACCAGTGTTAGTAAAAGGCTGGATGGTTGTCGAGAGGAGAAAACGAATCATGCGTACGAGTTTAACACAGCTGTGTGAAGGGGCAAAATAGTGCAACGTTGAATGCCAGAGAAAAAAAAGAAAATGCGTACCTCTGTGGAACAAACCTTTCGCGATGCAAGTGGGAGAAAAGAAGTGACAAAACAAGTATATGAAAAGAAAAGCGCGAAGGAGTTTAAAAGTTCGCGAACAATAAAAATGCACGATTAATGAGGTCAAGGCCGGGGTACGCAGCTACCAATTGTACCTTTCATCTAGCGCCTATCCAGAGTCCTGGGCTGCATGAAAGTTCCCTGCAAGTCAGTCCAAAGCTCCCGTCGTGATGCCCCGTATTCGGACCCGAAGATAATCCGACAAGCTGGAGCAGTGAGCAAATGATAAATTGAATATACAGACGACCGACCTAGGTATGGATGTTAAGCTACGATTATGAAGCCATTTGGCTGGTTTCCCATCATTGACAGCGTTTGACCACTTGAAAAGTTATTGGGCCTTGCCATGTACCGTAGCATGACAGAATAGCCAGACTCACATGCAACTACCGATAGTAAGAAGTATTGTGGATTCAGAAGAATAGCTAGAGAATCATCATCGTCAAATTTATCGTGTTATGGAAAAGGTGGCAATCGCTAGACACAAAATGAAAACCAGACACCCCCAAATGCAATCGTTACGTCCTCCAAACGCCGCCCATGCTCTTCGCTAGTCAATGCGTCCGTCTGTAAACATGCCTCGTTCCATCCCATCCATCTAGTACCCAGTGCTCCGAGACAAATATGCTTTATGTTGTTGTGTAAAGATAAGGAAACGTGATGATCTCGCTAGAAAATCAAGCATGCCGACCACGCTTCCCTCCTTTTTCGAAAGGATCCTTTCCGCTAAGACTGCCGAGATCGAATATTTCCTCAAAGTTCAGCTTGCGCTTGCTCCCAGCCCGCTGTACCAAGTGTCCCGGACCCCTCGGGCAAGATCGACTCGGACCACCCGCAAGCCTGCTTTTCGTTGGTCGTGTAGGAGCAGGCACGTCATCGTGAGGTCTTGAGTCTGACAGGTCCAGGGTAGCGATATTCGGGTACGGGTGTGAGGACTGAAAGGTAAAGTTGTCTTGAGATGGAACGACTATCGGCGTAGGCTGTTCGGCAATAGGAGGAATACTCGGTGGTGCAGAGTCAGTTCGCATTTGGTTCGCCGGATGCGGAGGGATACTCGTTCGAGTGAGTTCAGGTGACGAGGCTGTTTCTGCTTTTTCGACCTCGTCCTCACTCTCAGTGTTCAGAGAGCTGCTTTCGCGTCCATCGAGTCTTTCTGTTGCCCATTTCCGGATCTTCCACCCTTCTCCATCGCCTAGACCCATGCCTTCTTTATCTAAGAATTGTAAAAGGTCATCGAGGCAATCCTGATATCCATCGGCACGTGCCTTTGACTGTCCTGCAGCCGAGATCTTGTAGAGCTTGGTTACCGACAGGGCGGCTGCCTTGAAGACATCGAGGAGTTGTTCGGGGCTTTCTTGTTGAGCAGGTTGCTTGCCCATGCTACCAGAGACGCCCCTCATAGGCTCCATCGTGATTAAGCGACGAAGGGGTTGTGGAAAGCTGGAAATGAAGGGTCAGCTATGTTTTAAAACGTCCAGGGGGAAAATCGCCTCACTAGGTAGTCAGAGGAGAGTTCTCTTGGTATCAGAAGAGGCTCATAGATAGGAGAAAAAATGCTATGTATTCGTGGTACACCAGAGTCAGACAAGCTGCGTATGTTGCTCCTGAAGAGCTATGATTTCAAAGACAGTTGGGCGAGGCAAAGGTTGGGGTCACGAAGCGTTTGCCCAGGTCATCCACTCCAACGGAGCATGGGCAGAGCCTGATGGTCGGCACTAACCGAGGGGTCGGTACCTATAGATGTGGGGGGATTTAAGCCACGTGACTTGATGAGTGCTCAGACAACCTTCAGAATTGGCTCTTGCAGCAAACTCACCAGAACCTCTTCAAATTATGCATTTGAATGAGTCTATAGGATAAGGCCGCCTTTTGTAGATAAAATCTTGGTGTTTTGAATTTACAGCGACTTCCTAACGCAAGACCAATAAGACACAGTGACGTCGTTACATATTATCGGAATATCTCTTCTTCCCTTGCAGCATCGTGGAGCCCACTGCCATTTACAAGGGTCTATGCACGCCGCTAGCCCAGATTGGCCCCCTTCGAGGTGACCGTTTAGATTCTACCCGCCAACACCTTCGCAACAGCATTTACACTTTCTCTTCCAAACCTTCAAGCGACGTGGCTGTGATATATACACCACATTCCCCTCAAAGTCCATAAACCACGCTACAGAAGTCAACTGACTACTTGCATTGACTTCCGCTTCACATTGCAACCTCTCAAAACGCGTCTTCTGGACGCCAGTCGCGTAAAGAGGTTTATCCTAAACTCGACTCGCAATGGCGCCTCGATCTCGAGCCAAAGCTGTCGATACTGACGCGTCTATGTCTGACGCGCAGGAGCATCGACAGGAAGAAGAGATGGTGGGTTGACTAGTTCATCAAATTTTCATTCGTTTGTGGGTAAGAACTTATGCTGATGGGTTGTTCAGGAAGTTGACGAGACCCCCGACTACACTGATACCGAGAACCCTAGCACCACTGCTAGCAGCGTCGCCGGAGAGCCTACTGGGGATGGCCGTAGGCGCCGCACAGAAGTCAACCAACTTCGTCGCAGCATTTTTGGAAAGAAGCATGATCGACTGGGCGAATCCAAGGTTTGTCGCACTCCAAGACGAGGCTGTGATCCGAAACGTTCTAATCAAACCTGCAGGAAGATGACACTATTCGTCGATTTCGATACCTCCTCGGCCTGACCGATCTATTCCGCCATTTCATCGAGACAAACCCTGACCCTAAGATTCGCGATATCATGACCGAAATCGATCGACAGAATGCTGAATCTGCGCGGGGCAAGAAGGGTGCCGGAAGACAAGGAGGCGCTATGAGCGAGCGACGTCGACGTACCGAAGCTGAAGAAGACGCCGAACTTTTGAAAGACGAGAAGCACGGCGGCTCCGCTGAGACAGTCTTCCGAGAATCCCCTCCGTTCGTCCACGGCACCATGCGAGACTACCAGGTTGCCGGTCTCAATTGGTTAATTTCCTTGCACGAGAATGGTATTTCTGGTATCCTTGCCGACGAAATGGGTCTCGGAAAGACGCTGCAAACCATTTCTTTTCTTGGCTACCTGCGACATATCCTCGACATTACTGGACCACACTTGGTTATTGTACCCAAGTCTACACTCGACAACTGGAAGCGAGAGTTTGCCAAATGGACACCCGAGGTCGATGTTTTGGTGCTTCAGGGTGCCAAAGATGAGCGACAGAACCTTATCAACGATCGGCTTGTTGACGAGAAGTTTGATGTTTGCATTACCAGTTACGAGATGGTGCTTCGAGAGAAAGCGCATTTGAAGAAGTTTGCTTGGGAATACATTATCATTGATGAAGTACGTAATTTTGGAACGATTGAGAGTCTCATTAGCTAACGGATATCCAGGCACATCGTATCAAGAACGAGGAGTCATCACTGTCACAGGTTATCCGATTGTTCTCCTCCAGAAACCGATTACTTATCACCGGCACACCTTTACAAAACAACCTGCACGAACTCTGGGCTCTCCTGAATTTCTTGCTTCCCGATGTTTTCGGCGATTCTGAAGCATTTGATCAGTGGTTCTCTGGTCAAGACCGTGATCAAGATACGGTCGTACAACAACTACACAAAGTTCTTCGCCCCTTCTTACTGCGTCGCGTGAAGAGCGACGTGGAGAAGAGTCTGTTACCTAAGAAAGAAGTAAATGTTTATCTTGGCATGTCGGAGATGCAAATTAAATGGTATCAGAAGATTCTGGAGAAAGATATTGATGCTGTTAACGGTGCAGGGGGCAAACGAGAGTCAAAGACGCGACTGCTCAACATCGTAATGCAGCTTCGAAAATGTTGTAACCACCCTTATCTGTTCGAAGGTGCTGAGCCAGGACCTCCCTACACAACCGACGAGCATTTGGTTTACAACGCTGGCAAAATGGCTGTCCTCGACAAACTCCTCAAGCGGCTTCAGAAGCAGGGAAGTCGTGTTCTAATCTTCTCTCAAATGAGTCGATTATTGGATATTCTCGAAGACTATTGTGTTTTCCGAGAGTATAAATATTGCCGAATTGATGGTGGCACAGCACATGAAGATCGAATTGCTGCTATCGACGAGTACAACAAACCTGGTTCGGAGAAGTTCGTCTTCCTCCTTACAACACGTGCCGGTGGTCTGGGTATTAACTTAACAACTGCCGACATTGTCATTCTCTATGACAGTGATTGGAACCCTCAGGCTGATCTTCAAGCCATGGATCGAGCCCATCGTATTGGCCAGACTAAGCAGGTTGTTGTATACAGATTTGTTACGGATAACGCCATCGAAGAAAAAGTTTTGGAGAGAGCCGCCCAGAAGCTACGACTGGATCAACTGGTTATCCAACAAGGCCGTGCCCAACAAGCTGCCAAAGCTGCAGCCAACAAGGACGAGCTTCTTTCCATGATCCAGCACGGTGCTGAGAAGGTCTTCCAGTCCAAGGGACCTACCGGTAACATGACCTCCAAGGACGGCGAAGTTGGTGATGACGATATCGACGAGATCCTTGCAAAAGGTGAAAACCGAACAAAGGAGCTGAACGCAAAATATGAGAAGCTGGGAATCGACGATCTGCAAAAGTTCACCTCAGAGTCTGCCTACGAATGGAATGGCGAGAATTTCGCCAATACAAAGAAGAACATCAATATGACCTGGATCAACCCGGCCAAGCGAGAGCGAAAGGAACAGTCATACTCGATGGATAAGTACTTCCGACAAACCATGTACCCCAACCCTAAGGCCGATGCTAAGCCAAAGGCACCCCGAGCACCAAAGCAAGTTCCTGTTCATGACTACCAATTTTATCCTCCACGCCTGCGAGATCTCCAAGATAGGGAGACTGCTTACTACCGAAAGGAAATTGGGTATAAGGTCCCTCTACCTGACGGTGATGAAGAAACCCTTGAAGAACGAGAGGCTGAGAGAGCCCTCGACCAGCAGGAGATTGATAATGCCACACCCTTGACTGAGGAGGAGAGAGAGGAAAAGGAGAAGTTGTCGCTACAAGGTTTCGGAGACTGGAACAAACGAGACTTTCAGCAATTTGTCAACGGATCAGGCAAATACGGGCGAACCGACTACGAAGGGATCTCTAACGAGATCGACAGCAAGTCAGCCCCAGAAATTAAGGCTTATGCAAAGGTCTTTTGGCAACGCTATACCGAGATTGCTGACTACCCCAAATACATCAAGACTATCGAAGATGGCGAGGAGCGGACTCGCCGTATTGGTCACCACCAAAAGCTCTTGAGAAAGAAGATGCAACAGTATCGAGTCCCTCTGCAGCAGCTCAAGATCAACTATTCTGTCTCGACTACCAACAAGAAAGTATATACTGAAGAAGAGGACCGATTCCTTCTGGTTCTACTTGATCGATATGGCATTGATTCGGAAGGTCTTTATGAAAAGATGCGAGACGACATCAGAGAGTCGCCTCTGTTTCGATTTGACTGGTTCTTTCTCAGTCGAACACCAATTGAGCTATCTCGTCGATGCACTACTTTGATCACTACTATTGTCAAAGAGTTTGAAGACATTCCTGCTCGTGGCTCAAACGGAGTGAATGGAAAATCCAAGCGAGAGCCTGACGATGAGAATGACGAAGATAGCATTCTTGGAATGGCACCAGCAAAGAAGAAGGCCAAAAACGGCGTCAAGGTGAGTCAATGATTGATCTTCTCTTGTCTATTACTAACATGTTTTACAGAACAAGGCACTCGATAATGTCAAGTCTGTCAAGTCTAGCAAGAATAGCTCCGCCACTCCATCAAGAGCATCTAGCGTTGCCTCTACCGTATCCGCAGGAGGTTCTGCCAAGGGCAAGAAGGGCAAAAAGAAGTGAGGGAATATGAAAGTGCCTTTAGTATGCTGGGTGGGCAAAGGGATAGACTTTTTGGCGTTTGGTTGCTTTGAGGACTTATAAGAGAAGCCAATGTGTACGTATTTGCTTAATCTAGCATGGCCGTTCGTACCAGGGGCCAGAAAATGCATCACACGATGCCTCGGCGGGTGGGAGGATACAGGCGTGAGAATGGCTGATAGTACAATGAAAAGAGTTACTTGAGCAGGAGAACCATCTGGCTGATTGTCTGCTTGATATCTTCAACTCGACGTTCTGTGAAGTAGCGAACCATGATGTTCGTGATTGCATGATCAATAAGGATGATAGATGTATCCAAAGTCGTAGAAACGTGATCAATCGTGCATTTCGACCTTTCCCTAAACCCTGGAGAGATGGGAAGAATTACAAGCCCATTTGTCAACCTCTTATCTCCCCTTACACTCGCAATTTTTTTTTCCATCACGTCCAGCTCCCGTTTATTTTTTGCCCCATTTGAACAAAAACATTTATTTGTTTGTCCCCTAAACGCCGTACTATGCAAGCACACAGGAAAAGAACGCATCTACTGCATTCGGTTGATTCGTTCCCTCTCAACCTCGTAGTTGAAGTCGAAGTAGCCCTTGTCGAAGTGGTGAACTCGCACATATCCGTCTTCTCCGCCGCTGGCGTAGCTCTTGCCTGTAGGATCGGCAGCGACAGTGTTAAGAGGACCGAAGTGACCTCGCACACGACCAATCTCGTCCTCGAAGATCTTGTGGTAGAAACGAGCCTCGAACTTACCCTGACGGGCAGAAGTTCGGGTAACATCCATAGCGGCCTGACCACCACCGAGGATGACGAATTCCTTTTTGGGGGTGATAGTGGCACTGTTGAGGGGTGTGTCGGCTGTATAGGTCTTGAGGACCTCGAGATCGCGGGCAGAGATGAGCTTCACAAATTAGTATTTGTCCATACGAACAGTCTGATCAGACATACCTTGGCAGTCTTGTCCTTGCATGCGGTGATAAAGTAGGTACGGTCGGGAGACCACTGAAGATCGACAATGGGCTGGTTGAGTTCATGGACTGGAACGTTGTCGAGAAGATCACCAGTCTTGGCATCGTATCGGCTTACGCTACCATCCTCGTGGCCGGCGATGATGTACTTGCTAAGAGCACTCCAGCCAGCAACGGTGGCCTTGCTCTCGTCGCAGACAATAGTGAGAGCCTTCTCGTCGGTCTGCTCAGCGTTGAGATCGGGGTTGATGTCGATGACGACGATGTTGGAGAGATAACCCATTCGCTTCTCGGTAACTCCCAGCAACTTGGTGGCATCTTCGTTGAACTCGACTCGCTTGACGGCGGTGGGGAACTCCCAGGTCTTGATGAGGCGGCCAGTCTTGACTTCCCAGAGACGGATAGTGTTGTCGGCAGAACCGGAGGCGATCATGGTTGAGGTGGGGTTAACATCGACTGTCCAGATGGCACCGACGTGGCCGTGGTAGGTTCCAAGTCGCTCGCCGTTGTGGGAGAACCAGGCGCAGATTTGCTGATCCTTTGCGACGGAGAAGATGAGATCGCCATCTTTGTTGAATCTACAGATGGAGGTTAGTCGAGGCTGCAGGTGAAGTTATTCCCAAGCCTTGTATCAAGCAAGATATTCCCCCCTCGTCTTTGTGACTATACCACAGATGTATGGAGACAGAATAAGACTCAGACATACCTAATTTGGGTGAGCGCACGCTCGTGCCCGGCAAGAAGAATGGGCCTCATGTTGTCGATGTCTGAGGGGCACTAGGAGGGGTTGATGGCGGAGGCAGATTCGGAGCGGGTGGTTATATGGCGAGGGCTTTCGCGATGGAATTTTTGGCGGTTGTGCGTTTTGGTGGGGCAAAAATCGAAATCACATCCCCCGCCTTAAGCTGAGCTATGAGGGGCACAGGGCTGATGCCTGATTTGTAGGGGGAGAGGTGTTAAAGTTGAATTTAACCATATTTGGCACATTGTGATGCCTATTATTTCGAGTTATCATAGATTAATATGAGTCTGAGAAGAGTCATTGAAGGATTCGAGAGTCATCTTTTGAGTAATTCTTTGTAGAAACATTGAAGTCGATTCATATTATGACCCTCCTTGGGTCTCAGGTCACTTCTCAGCAAATCATCCTGAGGCATCAACAACTCGGGTAAAATTTTAGAATTCTGGCCTTGTCAATCTCAGTGTAAGACCACTCCAAATTGAAGGCATCACACCACAACGACCTATTGAATCTCGTTGGTATTGTGTTCGGTTCGTCAAGAGTCACCTTGATGTCCTTTCTTCGAGGCATGTACCTCTCACATCACATCCTGCGTTAATGCAAAGTCAGTCACACGACGGACCAACTATATGGACTGATTGCAAGTATTCGAATATGGACGAGTTGCAAAGAGAGGTTCATTTGGCTAAAGATTCTTCAAAAGAATAAGTCTATCGACTTGAAAGACTGCGTTACTGTACAATATTGTGTTATTACCGTCACCATCAACCAACAACCGTGTTGCTGGTTTGATAATTTCGCTTCCTCTCTTTTCTTTTCTTTAACTTTGGCTTAGAACATTTCCTCGTGAAAAGGCTTGCATTACATTGCATAGATCTACATGTATATGCTCTCGCCATTGATCCGTCGGACATCAGGAGATTGTTCGGCATTGGGTCTAATACCATACACATCTACCTACAACTAGGAATATCATATTCTAGTTGATCATGTACGGCGCGGTCCTCCGTTGCGCCGGGTGGCTTGAATCGAATAGTTCCCGAGTGATCCCGAGACAGCAACGGCATATGCGGTTTCTATCTTCAACGTTATCGATACCGATACCGATATCACGATATGCAACGAGAATAAGCCTTGGACATCAACGGCTGAGCTGCCGATTGTATACGCACCAAGCCGAACCCGCAATAGAATTAGGCGGGTCCCAGCAAAGTCAGATTCTCACCCACCCACGGGCGTGTTTACGCACAAAGTCGCACAGGCAAACTTCCCTTCACACGTGTTCGGTCGTTTCTTCCGTGTCGGCCGTGCCTTTCGTGAACGCCGCTCTTCAGACTGCCCCTCCTCACAACCCGACAGCCCACTTCATATACAGAGACTGCCTCTCAGTCAACAAACAACGAAATAACTTTGCTTCAACCTCTGTTGTCGAGTCTAAGTCTTTTTCTTTTATTAAGCCATTCTTACACCAGAAAAGACTCTTTTCCTCTACTACAATGGTTGCTGCAAAGCTCGATGGCAATGCTATTGCCAAGTCGATCCGGGAAAAGCTCTGCGCCGAGGTTACTGAGAAACAGAAGCTCAACCCTAGGTTTAAGCCATGCCTCAAGATCATTCAAGGTATTACCAAGTCACTCATAATACTCTACTTGTTCAACGCTGACTCAATTGTCTCACAGTGGGTGATCGTTCAGACTCTTGTTCGTCATAATCCTGCCCCGCCATCATGAGATCATCTCACCATTAACCCGCGATATAGCTACCTATGTTCGCATGAAGCTCAAGGCTGCTGCAGAGGTGACTCATAATGAAATTTTAGTTGGATCTGTTCACTGACTCATCCTAAAGGCTGGTATCGACAGCCAGTTGCTGCATTACCCTGAGTCTATCACAGAGGCGGAGCTTCTCGACCATATCCGTCAGTTCAACCATGATCCTTCTGTTCACGGTATCCTGGTTCAGCTGCCTCTCCCCAAGCACATCTCTGAATATACTGTCACATCTTTTGTGGCAGACGAAAAGGATGTTGACGGCTTTGGCACCAAGAACATCGGAGAGCTGGCCAAGAGGGGCGGCAAGCCTCTTTTCGTGCCCTGCACACCCAAGGGTGTCATGATCCTTCTCAAGGAGTCGGGTATTGACCTGAAGGGAAAAAGCGCAGTTGTCCTTGGGAGAAGTGACATTGTCGGTAGCCCTGTGAGCTACCTATTGCGAAACGCTGACGCTACTGTCACCGTTGTGCACTCCAAGACGCAAAATATCGAAGAGTACATCAAGAATGCAGATGTCGTTGTCGCTGCTATTGGCCAGCCTCTGTTCGTCCAGGGCAGCTGGATCAAGCCTGGTGCCGTTGTCATTGACGTCGGAACCAACTTTTTGCCCGATGCCACCAAGAAGTCTGGTCAACGACTTGTTGGTGATGTCGACTACGCCGCCGCAGTCGAAGTTGCATCCGCCATCACCCCCGTTCCCGGCGGAGTTGGACCCATGACTGTTGCTATGTTGATGCAAAATGTTGTCGATGCTACAACGTGGTATTTCGAGTCTCAGAAGCTCCGAAAGACCATCCCCCTACCCCTGAAACTGGAGGAGCCCGTTCCTTCAGATATCGCTGTGTCACGAGCGCAAACCCCCAAGGAAATCACACGCATTGCTGCTGAGGTCGGCATTGCTCCCCATGAGCTGGAGCCTTATGGCGCTTACAAAGCCAAGGTTGACCTTGGCCTCCTGCAGCGACTGGAGCACCGTCGAAACGGTCGCTATGTCGTTGTCACCGGCATTACCCCCACACCTCTGGGTGAAGGCAAGTCTACCACAACTATGGGCTTGGCCCAAGCTCTCGGGGCTCACGTTGGACGTTTGACTTTTGCCAACGTTCGACAACCCAGTCAAGGACCTACTTTTGGTATCAAGGGAGGTGCTGCTGGAGGAGGCTACAGTCAGGTCATCCCTATGGATGAGTTCAACATGCACCTTACTGGTGATATTCATGCCATCACCGCTGCCAACAACTTGTTGGCCGCTGCTATTGAGACTCGCATCTTCCACGAGAATACTCAGAAGGACGGTCCTCTGTATAAGCGACTAGTCCCCACAAAGAACGGCGAGAGAAAATTCGCCCCCGTCATGTTCCGCCGACTAAAGAAGCTCGGAATTGACAAGACCAACCCCGATGAATTGACTGAAGACGAGATTCACCGATTTGCCCGACTGGACATCGATCCCGAGACCATCACTTGGAGACGAGTTCTGGATGTCAATGATCGTCACCTTCGAGGAGTTACAGTTGGAACCGCCCCTACTGAAAAGGGCCAGACCCGAGAGACTGGTTTCGATATCACTGTTGCTAGCGAGTGTATGGCTATCCTGGCACTTAGCAACAGTCTGGCCGAGATGCGTGAGCGTCTGGGTTCAATGGTAGTGGCTACATCACGAAATGGTGGCACTGTCACTGCCGATGATATCGGCGCGGGCGGTGCTCTTACTGCTCTCATGAAGGATGCTATCAAGCCTAATCTTATGCAGACACTCGAGGGTACTCCTGTATTTGTCCATGCTGGTCCTTTTGCTAATATCAGCATCGGTCAGAGCTCTATTCTTGCCGACAAGCTCGCCCTGAAGCTTGCTGGTACTGAGCCTGACGAGGACCACGATGAGAAGGCCGGTTTCGTCGTTACCGAAGCTGGTTTCGACTTTACCATGGGTGGTGAACGATTCTTCAACATCAAGTGCCGTACTTCTGGCCTTGCTCCCGATGTTGTTGTCGTTGTTGCTACTGTCCGAGCCCTCAAGGTTCATGGCGGTGCACCTCCCATCGCCCCCGGCGCTGCGCTCAGCCCCGTTTACAAGGAGGAGAATGTTGACATTCTGCGCGCTGGCTGCGTGAACCTGAAGAAGCAGATTGCTAACGCCAGGTCTTTTGGTATTCCTGTCGTCGTAGCGATCAACAAGTTCTCCACCGACACAGAGGCCGAGATCGCTGTCATTCGCGAGGAGGCCATCTCCGCAGGTGCTGAGGATGCTATCCTTGCTAACCACTGGGCTGAGGGTGGTAAGGGTGCCGTTGACCTGGCTCATGGTGTTATTGCGGCTTCGAAGAAACCCAAGGACCTGAAGCTGACCTACGATCTGGAGGGTACTGTTCAGGAGCGCCTTGAGGCTATTGGCAAGAAGATGTACGGTGCCGAGAAGGTTGAGTTCAGCGAACTCGCCCAAAAGAAGGTCGACACATACACCCGCCAAGGATATGGTCATTTGCCTATTTGCGTGGCCAAGACACAATACTCTCTATCTCACGATCCCGACCTGAAGGGTGCTCCTACTGGCTTCACAATCCCCATTCGTGATGTCAGGATGGCTGCCGGAGCAGGATACCTGTAAGCTTATTTTCTTATTCGAACGTAACGTAACTAACAAATTACCAGGTACGCCCTTGCTGCTGATATCCAGACAATTCCCGGTCTGCCAACAGCACCTGGCTATCTCAATGTTGATGTCAATGTTGAAACAGGCGAGATCGAAGGTCTCTTCTAAACTAAAAGAATTCCGATGCTTAATGGATTTAGTCGGAAGCGAGGTACACGGTACTGTACTCCCTCAACTCAACGTGGGAACGGATTGGAAGGCGAAGCATTGGGGCGTGACATTTCAACATATGGTGCGGGACTGGTTTAGCGGATATCATCATGTGCCTATTGGCAATTAAATCAAGTTTTGATTTGGACTATTTATGAAGTGTCTTGTGTTACCATCGTGTCTCTGAAAGTCTGGATTTGAGTTGACTCAACCAGAACAGGACAAGCATGTTTATGGCCGCCAAATATGACTGTCAATGCGAATGCCATAGCTGAAGAACGATTCTGCCTTGGCTGGAAATGCAGTCTCATCATGCATACTACGTGTAGGCGTCGACGGAATTTGCCATTGTGCATGTTGCATACAGCCACAAAATTGTCTGGTAGGGCCCATCTAATGTTAGGTAGAACCGGAACCGGGTGGTTGGCCAGTAACTCTACCACCACAATATCAAGCCTTTTTATTAGTGTGAGGGTGAGTGTGACTTGACAGCATCGGCATTTCCCGTTGATATCTCTGGCGCAGGGTCTAGAACTAATCGAACCATGGGCCACCGGCATGACGACGTTCCGTGTGGGGGTTTTTGGAGCTGTATCAACTTTATTTGAGCTACGACGTTTTTATGAAGTAATGTTGCAAGATGATTGTGTGCTGAGAAATAAAATTTCTTTTGCTAAACCCTTGCATTACATGAATGAGTTAACTGCCGAACTCAACCGTCATATTCTCATTAACAACACCCATGTTACAAAGCAAACATATCACTCAGCTGAGGATCCTATTACATGGGGACACACATCGGCATCTCATCATTGGTCACAACCAGAGAGCCACGAGAAAGCCATGTAAGACTCAGCCCAACTAACTAGCAATGCGAGAACCAATGGCTCGGCGCCACACTAAGACTAGCAAACGGCACCGTTTGACCCCTTACCGCCCATTGAAGTCATCCTTGCTCTGTGTTAGATGCCGAGTGAGATCAATGCCGGAGGATTAAATCACTGGCCATGTTTCTCCTCTTTGATGGCAGTATAACAGGTTACAGCCCAAGCTTGACGCATTCCTCCGTACAGTGTTCGCTTTTGAACTGCGTACAGGTTCGAAGGGTCTAAATTAAGTTGTACTGCAAGACATTGAACTATTTTCAACTGATCCGTATTAGGCAGGCAATGCGATAGGCTTCTCTGGAATGAGTTAAGTATGATCCAAGAGAGTTAGCATTGAGTATAAACCAGATCATGATCCTACTCTTCAATTCACAGTAAAGTTTTCGTGTTGTTGCAAAGCAAGATCCAGTCTGACTTACGAGAGCTACACGAAGAACAGCAAGACCAAGCTTCGCGTATCAATAATTTTCGTATATAATACAATGTAAGCCGTGTCTATGACACCGGATCCACCGAGATGCCTTGCCGGGAGCCCGACAGCGTGCTGGACGTTCTTGTTTGATGTGATACCCTCAAAATAAGAATAAGCATCTGACGGTTGTCAACACTGCCTCCGGCCTGTGTCATCTTTAGCTGCGTGTTCAGTCCATCCAATACATATTTTCTATCTCTTAGTTCATGTCAGGTCTCTCCCTCCAAGTTACCAGCAGAGTGGTGCTTCACTTGACCCAAACACTGCCACTGCCACCCAATCGAGGCTATCAGCCCTAAATGATGCAGGCCTCTGACATGGATGCTTGACAAGCTTTTCGGCTACTACTAATATTACCTACCAATGAGAGGAGAAACCTTCTTGGAGGCCCTGAGCGTTGATCTGATCTAAACCCTACAGTGTGGGCTTGTTTAGCTCCTGTTGAGGCTACTCTATTTCGAAACTAAACCCAGGCAGCCGACGCCATCTCAACCTCATACAAAGATCATCTGCTCGGCGTTTCTACCGAGATCAGATCCCTTTTTGACAAACCCCCCAAAACTGTCAGGTTCTTTGGCCCCCAGATTTGTTGACATATGGTAACAAATTCTCCAACATTTATACCCATTGAGCAAGATGAGTTCAAAACACCCCTTGAGACGATCGTGTGCTTTTTGTCGGGCGAGAAAAATCAAGTGTTCAAACGAAACTATCTGCGAGGCTTGTCGTAAGCAAGGTGCCGACTGCATTTATGACTTTGAACCTCCACGACCAAAGGGGCGGAACTTGAGTTTCGACAGCACAAAAGCCAACAACCATCTACAGGTACGGAGTGAACATGAACTACCTGACAGTAAGAGAAGGAGATCGTGCTCTGCCAATTCTGCCTCTTCTATGTCTCCTGGCAGAACCCACGAAGATCTAACCCTGTTGGCGGATGGTGTTGAGAGCCTTGCTGCATCCCTTGAGCAGATGTTTCAGGACAAATTTTCCCAGTTGATTTTTGGAGAAGTAGGAAAAGTCAATCAACAGCAAAGCACAGAAGTCAGGTTCACTGGCCTGTTGCCTCTGATTGCTTTCGACCTCGTCGCTTCTGTTGGCCAGAGATATAGCGACTTGGGGTCTCCTCAGTCTAATGAAAGCAACCAATTGATCCGGTCTGGATTATCCAACGATACTTCTACCAACATGTTCGACAATCCTTCAGCATATTGTAGCCCTTTGTCTACCTTTAGTCACCGACAGCGAAACCAGCTCATCGACGTCTGGTTCTCCGCACATCCCCTGACATTTCTCATCTCCAAGACATTGCTGCTTCGAGAAATCCGCGAAGATACCTGTGACGAAATCCTCATGGCGGTGATGCTTGCTGATGCTAGTTTCGTCGTTGGAGAGGACTCGACTGTTGCTCGTGGACATGAACTCTTGCAGTGGGCCAAGACTCAGCTACAGATGCGACCCTGCTATCACCCTTCTGAGGATAACGATGCTGTATACTCTGGTGTACCTACGAGAGTTTATAAAGGGGTTACCACAGCACAGACTTTGGTTCTGTTGGCCTGGAACGCCCTATCTTCACACGAATTTCGCCGAGCGATCTGTTATATCGAAGTTGCAAGCAAGCTGGTTACCGAGATCAAGGATTGCATGTCGAAGGATGTCTCCCAATCGAACTCCAGCCGCATAAATGGTGTTGACGTCCTTGATGTCGAAAAAGAGGTTGTCTCCAATCTCTGGTGGACAACCTATTCACTTTACATCTGGACCTCTATCCAAGCAGGAGTCTTACCCAAAACCACACCGTCAACCTTTGACCTCGACTCTCTCCCCGTGACCTCGACCTCATCGGTTACCATTCAGCTTGACCTCGTCTCTGAGAATTTCAATACCTTGCAAAAGCAAAAGGGCAACATTCGAGAAATGCGGCCACTTGCCCAAGTTGTCAGCACGGTTGCATACCTGTTCTCCCAAACCTCAGACCAAGCTGCATCAAAACACGGCGTTGGTATCTGCAAAGAAGCTATACGCTCTTTTGGTACAAATACAAATGACTCGAAAGCAAGAGGTCGAGATGATGACAGATTGTGGCAACTACTTGTTGCGTTTCACCATACCATGATCATTCAATTCCTCTTCCCCAAAAATGGTTCGTTCTACGAGCAAGTGATTGACCCGGCTGAGACTGTTCATCAATTCTGCTCTTCTGTAGAGCAAATCATACAGTCCCTTTCGCCAACTACCAGACAACTCAATCACAACTCAACTTCAACATTCCAGCAACACCTCTCTAAAGCTTTTTGTACTCTCCTGGACACTTGTTCCCGAGCTTTCAACCTCCTTCGAGATAACCTAGGGCTTAGTCTTGATCATAGCTACTTCCGTCCAGAGTGGGATAATCGTCTATGTTCTTTGGCAAACTCCTTGTATACAATCAGCAAAGACGAGCGATTCTACCAAGGTACAACCTTGCGTAGTGTGCGGAAGCAGATCAAGTCGTGTGCTCGTGCTTTCGGCAGTAATGGCACTACCAATGCGCTTGGGTTGTTGGAGCCGAGCATGAACTCTATGCGATCCATGTCGCACTCCCCTCAGAGCAATGTCAGGCCTCCGAATGGCTTCATCGCGAGTAATGAAGCCTTGGTAGATATGCCATCACCCTTTCAAGGAGCCGAAGCTTCTTCGAGGGTATCTTCGTCTATGCCATCTTCGTCAGGCTCCTCTACCAGCGTGTCAACTCACTCATTCACCCCATTTGAGGAGCTGAACAAATGGCCAATCAACGAGACCTTTTCTCATGGGATGATATCTACCAATATGAACTCTCCCCCTATTGTTCAGCAAGGGATTCAGGATGGAACTCCCATGCAGAACATGTGGTATTCGCAAGCACCCCCTATGATGAATTTTGAGGCCGCGGGTCCAGTCTCGATTCAACATAGCCAGTGGGCTTGGCCACCCACAAGTGGCGAAGATGCACCATACGTGTCTTTCCAATCACTAGATATGGATGAGACCTGAGGATGATTCGTAGGTCGCCAAAGTTTCGGATATTGGTTGAATGCAAGATTGTCATGATAACGGACAAAACAGAATGAAGCGTTTTATTTGGTTGTTGGCGGATTCTAAAATTGAGACTCGCCGCTGGCGGCATCGATGTTTGCTTAACATTGAGCATTGCGTGCGCTGGATCAGTATTTGTATTATGTATATATTTTAATCAGTGTTGGGGAGAGAAACTCGAAAACTTGATAGGGGCGTTTCAGTAGAGCCTGTATATCATATTATCTATAGTTTTATCTAATTTTCGTACATGGCCAACAGTTATCATTCAGTAGAGTTCATCATACTTCCGTATCTATATCATGGCGACAATCAAGAAACCATAAACTGGGTTCCTTATCAGACTTTGGCAGGAGATACAGTGACACGCTTCATCAATAGACACTTGTGGTTAAATGGGTCAACATATTTCTTTACCATTGGAATTGAATTTTCAACACATAGAATTTTGCAACTCGAGTTGGTCTGGAGTTATGGCCCAGAGACTACAAATAAAATATTTGAATCAGCACCGAAATACTTAAATGATAATACCTCATCCTTTGTATGCTAAGCTATTCTCTTACCCTGTTTATTTTACTCTTGTGTGAAGTTATATGTGTTTACCATCTGTCCGCTTGGGATCCAACCAGTCCCGGGGATCTCGGACCGGAAAAGTGGAACTCCTCCGAACATTTCGGTGCGCAAAAGAGTTGGATAAGAAATCAACTCAAAAATGATGATCTGTAAAGGTTGACAAGATAGCGAAGTTATCAACAAACCTATCGAAAAGATAGGGCCTGTATGATAGATAGTGGCCCCGTATCATGCTTTAACCGGATGCTTTTCACTCAGAAAAGAACTCCGAGGTTTAGGGTAGTCTCTTTTGAGGCGAACACTCAAGTACCTTGTATGGAACTCGATCTTCTTTTCTTCTAGGTACCTTTGTAATATAACAGGTCTTCTGCCCAAGTCTTCGCTGTGTCGATTCAAAACTCCCGGTGCAACCTCAACCCATCACCTTCTTCTTCAGAGCGACGGAACAAGGAATGATGTACTAGTCACGGAATGTATTACAAAGAACTACGTGGTAGTCAAGAAGTCGATAGAGACCTGTTAGACACAGTCTAGAACTTCCAGCTATAAAATACGACGCCCCCCTCTTCTATAAAGCCGGACGTTTTTATTGTTGTCGAGAGTCGCTCTTTCTCAAGTGCTCACACGTGGCTGTATCTCTCCTTCCCGTCCACGCCATTATCGCTGACGTCAGCTGACGAGGGGGAGCTTGATGCCAAATTGGCTAGCTCTTGCTTGCAATTGAATTAACCACCAGGAAGCTCAACAAGACAAACCTCAGCTCACTTTTTGCGCCCTGAAACTTCAGTATTCTAAGCGCTTGAGTGCATCAGCCATGAGATTGATATATGCTCTCCCCGCAACTTGCGCGCTCATCTACCGCGCCAAGAGCAGGAATTCTTTGACGCCCGCTGGCATCTTCGCTGCAACTCTGACAGCTGCCGCACACGCCTACCACCCATGGAATCTTCCATTTGCACTCCTATGCGTCTTTTTCCTTGCCGGAACACGCGTAACACACGTGAGTATTTGCGCCCGCTATACAGATACAAGGGAGATGTCTGACGACGCCTCAGATCAAAGAAGGCATCAAGGCCAACTACACGCTTCGCTCAAAGGGTACATCTGGAGGAGAAGGGCCTAGAACACATGTTCAAGGTAAGCACTTGAAGCTATACATGAATTACAATTGACTGACTTGTCAAGTCCTCGCCAACAGTTTGATGGCCTCCGTCCTCTCCGTCCTCCATGCGAACCAACTACGAAAACGAGAAGCGGCATTCGCCTATCCTAATACTCCGGATCCCACGGGATCACTATGCTTTTCATGGGGTGGTGACCTCCTGGTCGTTGGAATCATTGCCAATTATGCGGCCGTCGCGGCCGATACTTTCAGCTCCGAGCTTGGTATCCTGTCTTCAGGACAACCTCGACTGATCACATCACCAACACTCCGAAAGGTGCCTCGCGGAACAAACGGTGGTGTCACCTTGCTGGGTTTGGGTGCAGGATTGCTGGGGTCAATGATTATTGTCACCGCATCCATGATATTCCTACCATCCTGCAGTGAGGAGTCATCTCAGACGCCCGCAGGCGGCGCCCCATGGACGATGCTGGAGCGACGCAAGTTCATGGGGTTCATGGTGATCTGGGGTGCTCTTGGCAGTGTCTTGGATAGTTTCTTGGGTGGCCTGTTCCAACGGTCAGTCAGGGACGTGCGGTCCGGTAAGATCGTCGAGGGAGAAGGTGGTAACCGCGTCCTAGTAGCCGAATCTGCTACGGACGCGGCCGCTCATTCGAATGTCAAAACCCAGGCCGTGCAGAGCGAGGCAAAAGAGAAGCTTGGTGGTTCCGCTATTGTGGACGATGACGATGCTCATGCTGGTGTCTACGATCATAAAGACAAGCACCGTAAGTCAAGTTTTGGTGATCAGCGACCATCGCGGGCCATTGAAAACGGGTGGGATCTTCTCGACAACAATGATGTCAATTTCCTCATGGCGGTTACGATGAGCGTTGGCGGCATGGCAGTAGCCAGCTGGTATTGGGACGTGCCCATACAGAGCGTCATGGGTGTGTAGAAACACAAGTTAGCGACGTCATTTTGAGGGTCAAGGGCAATTCTTGACCTTGGCCCCTTTCTGCCAAGACCAATGAGAATAAAGTGATGTAAAAGGCAACTCGGTTTCCTGCCTGGTGCCCTTTGATCCATCACGAGATTTAAACCATCATTATCCGTCGCCACTGGATGGTGTTGGACTGCGTCAAGACGCAGACACATGCTGAGTGACTCTAGCTTGGCGCGGCCAACCCCCGGTGAACGTCCGTCACCCCCCGTCAATCCCCGCCAGGTCTCGGCGTGAATCGCAGCATCTCGGGACGCCAAACCCGGAGTTGACTCCGAGGTGGGGAAACTCTGATTCCAATGCGAAACCGGCGGATTTTGATTTCAAAAGCCGGCACGGTATCTCAACAATTAGAACCAACCTCATTCGCGCAACGAGTTATTTGGACGTGATTCCATCACCCAATTCCCCAGATCTCGGAGGACGGGAGGGTGGGAGCGAGAAAAGCCAAACGATTTACATCCCCCTTCTGGCGATCCAATAGACATGAGGCCTTTAGTGATCGAGATTAATTGCTCTTTCTCTTCCAGAGATAGCAAGATATCGACGGAAACCTGGGGTAAGCCCAGAATCGGATCAGTTCCTGTTGCTCATTTAAATGTGTAATAGTCTCAAGCTTGAGTCTGATTGGTCTGGCAATTTTTCAATGAGTCAAAATGGGGATTGCGGGGGGCGGCAGATCTCCCATCTCAGTCAGCAGTGTGGGACATTGAGCAGGAGCATTGCCTCTTTGAGTAGCCATTTTGCCATTCTTCTAGGACCAGAGAAACTTATGAAGGTTATGATAGGTTTTGAAAAAAAGCAGTAAAATCGTAGAAGATTATGATAAAATTTAGGATAAATTTAGTGTAAGAAAGACACGGGAGGCGCAAATGTGTCCAATAGCGCAGTTGTCAAACCAAAGTCTCGAGCACTTGCTCCTGCTTTGAGATAGTGTTCTTCCACTCACAGAGAAGGAACGATCTGCGTAACTCTGCTTCCCTTCACTGGAAGCTCACACGAGCCCCCGGCTAAGAAGAAAATTTTCTAAACATGCATCTCTTCTCCTGAAAAGACTCACTCAAACGCGCCCTAATCCCTTTGGTGTTATTCTTCCTCTTGGCCTTCCTTATCATTACCATACATTTACTTGAGAGCATGTCAATTAAGTTGTCGGAATATGCATTACCCCTGGCATCGTCAGGGGCTCTATCTTTTTTCATGGTCTCGTGCGTGTGAGCCCTCTGACAAGAACCGTTCGTTGCAGCCAGTCGGATTCAGCTCGGGAATAATTGAACCCTGACACCCGGCAGAATGGAGTCCCTCCAGTTCTAGATCAATTATGATTTATCCAAGGTGAAATGGAAGAAGAGGTGAGCAAAATCGAGTGACACGACCGGACCGACGCTAATAATTGACGGCAAAACCCCAGCAATTCAATTATTCAACTCATCGCGTATCCCCGAGGCCGGAGACTACAGCCTCCCAATTCAGGACAGGGCAGACCTGGAGAAGTGCCTGAAAGTCTGGAGTGTCCCGAAAGCTACATTGCAATTTCACAAGGTCTGGGGAAATGGAAGAGGACCTGAAAATCGGAATTGATGAGCGATTTACAGTTCGGTAAGTGGTGAAAATAACCAACCAGAGACGAAGATATCTGAAACGGCTTTGAAGCCGTCGGTCGAAGCCCAACGTGAGATAACAGGCATTATGCAGAACATGTCCAGAGCCAATCACGTCTCAATGATAAGAACCTGCAAGTTACTGTCCATCTCGGGTGTGTGGCTTCGATTCGTTGAGTACGGTATTCTTTTTTTGGGGTGGCGTTGGTGACAAGGCTGGGCGTGCTTGGAGAGACACCGACTCGTCGCCGGGCAGCGCTGAGAATGAACCCCAAAAAAGAAGCGGTGGTAGAAGGAACTGCACTCCCGCCTAGGCGTTGCTGCCCATGGTTGGACAAGTTAAACAAAGAAACAGGGCCTTCTTACCAAAACAAGTATGGTTCGCCAGGGGCTCAAGAAACGATTTGGTAACAGATCAGGGACAAACCGGAACCACCGAGGCTGTCGGGCATTCTGGAGAGTCACAAGCACCAGGCCTTAAGCGGTTCTCAAAATAGCTGGGTGTATGGAGTATTTTCGGGGCATCCATGGCTCACATCAGAAGGACTCAGGGCGCAGTTTGGTCCTGGAGCTGTTTCTGACATGCCCTGTGTGCACCTTGGTTGCTTGTGTCCTGCAGCATGTGCGAATGTGGGCCAGACGTACCAGGCTACAAGGATTGCACCTGTCCCACCCAACCCCAGAATCTTTGCCCACGAAATGCGCGGGTACCATAAGATAGCCTCTGCTTGAGAGTGGGAGGGAACTTTGGGGGTTCAATTTCCTGGGGGAGAAGACGGAGGTGCGTCTGGAAGTCTTCTTATCTATGGTTTACGGATATACTGACCTACTCAGCGACGACTGCATGAAGCTTTTGAATGCAGGATATACAATTGGTCTGAATTCCCAAAGCTGAGAGAACATGGTTTTCACCTATCTCACCCCCACTATTCCTTATCCGGGCATGCGCACCACATACGCACAACCACACGCGCAATTAACTCTACTTTTAACGTGTTAATGGGTTATTGTTGCGATAAGACTTTGGGTCAATTAGTTGCGGTATACTGGGCCGCATTTCCTCAATGGAGTCGAGGCTCCGTAAGCGGAGCAAAACGCTTCATATCCGCCTATTTTCAGATAACTAATTGTCAATTAACAGGTTGAGCCGGCACTGAGCCGAATTGTCGACTGAACCACCAAGCAAACCTCGCCGGCCCGGTGATGATTAGATAGGACGTCGATAAAAAGCACCGCCTTATGCCGCTGGCGGCTGTGTCGAAAAAACATGAGTACCTTGCACACACACCGTCTCCGCCGAAGCCGCCCCGTTATGTCATACGGTATTCAGCACTATCTTGCGCTATTACGAGGCGGCAGCAGTGCCCTGAAAGTTTCGCTACGACAGTGATACTACCCACTGAAGGAGGCACTGTTGCCATTCAGCCGGCTGCCGGAGAAGCATTCACGAACTGGAGACGGTGGTGCAATGATGGAGGATACGTTCCACTTCATGAGGTTACTGGCTTCCTCTTGAGTTGCTCTCGAGTAGCGTGGCAAGATTTCATTATAAGGCTTATATGGGGGTCAGTTGCGGTAGGCATGTAGTCTTTTATACAGCACGTACTCGTCACGAAGAAAAAGACGATCTACGGAGTATGTTTGAAACAAGTATCTTCCCTGTGTGTGGTGTCTTGTTAAATTATAAGTCTACGCCTCCCCTCCATAAAGAGGCCCTGCCGAACACCAATCGAGGATTGTGACGGAATACATTTAACCCCACTCTGAAAGCCGGTAACAGCCACGCCCCTGCATCCGGCCACAGGGAATCCTTATCTTTTGGCGGGCGAGAGCGTCAACCTTTCTTTAGAAGACGGCTCGAATCCGTAAACATAAAACCCGCGACGCCCCGACCTCCCAAGAATTGTTTTTCGGTCATCCTACACATATCCGTTTAATTGCTTGATACATTTGTATCTCCTTTTGTATTTCTCATTTGGAATTCACCTTATCCTCCTACCATCACAACCACATTCACAATGGTTCGTCATCATCAACAAAGGCTTGATGTTATAACGCCAACTAACAATATGCGCTCCAGGCTGCTCCCATCACCTCAAGGACGGAGACTCTCCAGAAGTATCTCAAGCTTGATCAGAAGGGCATGATCATGGCTGAGTACGTCTGGGTTGATGCTGACGGTGGCACCCGATCTAAGTCTCGAGTAAGTCGATCCGGCGCCCCACATCTCCGATTCCTCGGTATACTACAACATCCGGCTGGGAAAATCACAAAAACGCTACAACCAGTATTCGGTACATCTACTAACACGATCACAGACACTCCCCGAGAAGGAATACAAGCCTGAGGATCTTCCCGTCTGGAACTTTGATGGTTCTTCTACCAACCAGGCTCCTGGCGAGAACTCCGATGTTTACCTCCGCCCTTGCGCCGTTTACCCCGATCCTTTCCGCGGCTCTCCCAACATCATCGTTCTGGCCGAGTGCTGGAACGCCGATGGCACCCCCAACAAGTTCAACTTCCGTCACGACTGCGTGAAGGTCATGGATCAATATGCCGATGATGAGCCTTGGTTCGGCCTCGAGCAAGAGTACACTCTGCTCGGTAGTGACGACCGACCTTATGGCTGGCCTGCTGGTGGTTACCCTGCTCCGTGAGTCGTTTCTTTTGCCAGAAGATTCCCATAACTAATTCCCATCAAGTCAAGGAGAGTACTACTGTGGTGTTGGTACTGGCAAGGTTGTTCAGCGTGACATCGTTGAGGCACACTACAAGGCTTGTTTGTGTAAGTGACAATCCCCCGAAGGAAGGGGCTGTGGCTTCGAAGAAAACGGTTGTGGCTCGTCACCCCACTTGATTGTGGCTGACGACAACGACTGGATATCAACGACTTCACATGTATCCCTGCCCATTGACGCTTCATTATACTAATCCAATCTATAGACGCTGGTATCAAGATTTCTGGAACTAACGCTGAGGTCATGCCTGCCCAGTGGGAGTACCAGGTCGGACCTTGCACTGGTATCGAGATGGGTGACCAACTTTGGGTATCCCGATTCTTCCTTCACCGTGTCGCCGAGGAGTTCGGTGCCAAGGTTTCGCTGCATCCCAAGCCTGTTACGGTAGGCGCGTGGAACGGTGCTGTGGGTAGCTCCTTCCTTTTTCTTGATGTTCAACGTACTGATAATCCTCCAGGGTCTTCACTCCAACTTTTCCACAAAGGCTATGCGCGAGGAGGGTGGTATGAAGGCTATCGAGGAGGCCCTGAAGAAGCTCGAGCCTCACCACCTGGAGTGCATCGCCGAATATGGCGAGGACAACGAGCTCCGACTCACCGGCAGCTACGAGACTGGCTCCATCGATCAATTCACATGGGGTGTCGCCAACCGTGGCACAAGTATTCGCGTTCCCCGCGAAACTGCGGCCAAGGGTTACGGTTACTTTGAGGATCGTCGCCCTGCTTCTAACGCTGACCCTTACCGCGTTACCAAGGTCCTCCTCCAATTTTCTATGGCTTAGAGCGAGTTTTTGGAGTTTTATTTTGCTTTCTGATGACATGGTCTACGGCGTGAAGGTTTGGGAAACTATTGATTACATAGATAGCATGATAGCCTGTCCTGAAGGACAGTAATGACAACCAATCAGTAAAATACTTTCAGATTCGATCTTTTTATTACTCCTTTCTGCAGCGGCGTTCCTGAAATCCATAGGTGCTCATTTTCCCCAGAGTTCTTGTTATATGAAGATTTTACACTGCATCAACTGGGAGATATATACTGTTCAGGCCAATTCAGCAAAAACTGATGATACGCAAGGAAATGCAAATATTGGTGGCTGTTAAGAGACGGTACTGTATGTCATTCAATTTAAGCTTATTTTCAACACGTGGAGAACAGCCACGTGACCACCCCGGTTGGCCCGCACCCAGGTATCTTTAAACCCGAAACTTCAGTGGAAGGTGCTTCCCAGTAGCATGCATACTCGATTATCTGGATGAATATTATTGCTACAGTAACTAAACTTGTATTTCTTCCAAGTGTCATGTAGTTCGCGATGAGTTCCTTAATTTGCCTTAGGTAGGCCTACTTCTGTAATGCTGGATCCCGTTTGCTGGTCCTCTGCTTATCGCAAGTGATAATGATCAGCATTCATCTACGACTGGGCTCAGTACTCTATCCGTGGTTGACATTAAGTATGGAAGATATGTTTCCACTGCGTCCCCTTAAATTTCCGTAAGTTTTTAAGTGCCAAGGTAAAGTTCCATCATAGTTGCTGTGGCGCACATTCTAAGTTGGTATGATGGAACAAGAATGCCTGTAGCATTTGCCTTCGAAATTTAATCGTGTGAATTTGAACTTCTTGGCAGGGCCAGGGTCTGTTATCCTGAATATCAAAGGAGTAGCAACGGCAACAACTACCTTCAGGGAAATAAATCGAACCTTTTTAGACTGGAGATCCCGCAAGATCTTCTCGCTACCAGTGTAAGCGTGCTGTGCTTCTGAGAAAGCTGGCGGTAAAAGGGGGAGGAAACGTGGGGCGAGAGACGTTCTGGAGTCAGTGTGAAAGAAAGAACAATTGACGTCGAGCTGCCAGTTCGGGGAGAGATACAGCCTTAAAATCCAACCGGAACGAAGCCCAGTACAATTCTGCCGCTGTTAAGACGAACGCCAAAGTAAAGGCTAAAGGAGTATCTGGTCTTCAAGATCAAGAAGATGATAAATTATTTACTAGGTTCTTATCGCTGAACTTAAATGAAGTTTCTAGTAGGTAGTCTAATTTTATAGATATTCAGTCATAAATATGGCAACTGTTTAGGAAAGGCTGAGCTATCTTTAGCCTAAAATAGGCTCAAGATTGACATGATTTTAAGACTAATAAATACCGTTGAGCTTCTCACCTGTGTTGAAACCACCGTCAAGATGCATTGAGTTAATAATGTGTGAAAAGCTCGAGCTGCATAAATATTGACAAAGGCGACTGTTAAGGCCAAAGCAACTGCATGCATGCACTGCCAGGACGAATCGGCAGGACCCACGAGGAGGAAACCCATTTTTTGGATTCACCTTCTGGGGTTCGGTTACGTGGTACCGGTTGGTCAGTAAACCTTCAATGCAGGTACGGCCGTTGAGTGGTAGTTCCGTATGGGTTCCCAACGAGGCATCATAAATAAATATAGTCAAATCAAAATATGGCTACAGTTAAGTATGAGATAAGTTATCATTGTGATTCAAGTTTGAAGAGAAGATAGTCTCTGTTGGCTCAAGCTGACCGTTGCCATTATTTTCTTAATTCATTAATTCTTGGATGTTACTTGATGATGCTGTGAAAGATCAATGGCTTTCCCAATAAGTCAGTGCCCAGGGACGTATTATTCACTGCTGAACTACTCATCGCAGGATCTTTAAAATGGTGGGTGTTTTTTTTTTGCTCTTCGAGCTATTTTACATAACCTCACTCATAGCAATGGTGGCCTTTTTGTTCTCGCATCCATTACTGACTTTAGATCTGTATAGGCTTAAGAGTCGAGCCCTCTCCCCTTTCCGATAATACCTTTTACAACTGGGTATAGCATCCTCGCTTTATTTAACTACTCTGAAACGTTAAAATGAGTGGTGGGTAGGCATGAGGGCAAAGGAAATGGTTCACCTAAGCAAGACAGACCATGCAAAACGAGCTCCACAAAGACAGGCGTTTACATATGCAACTACTCTGTACTGATCTGGGAATGCGAACGTGCTCTAGTTGCGGCGGGCTTGTTCAGTGATATCTCTCCCTTAAGCATGGTTTGGGTTGCGTCCAGCCCCGAAAGGGACCTTCGATAGGCTGCGCCATACAACCAGCTCGGCACCCTGCACACGAGAACTCGCAAATACCTCTAAGTACGTTTTCAGCTGCCCCCATTGTTGTCAACTATGAAGACTCTAACCACCGGACTAGGGAGGTACACTAAAATGCTTTTATTTAGTCAAACCACGAACCCAAACCGACTCGATGAGAAACGATCATATCACCACATATGCTACAGGCAAAGCTCGAAATCCCATCCCTACGATACCGGTATTGCAAGCACTGTAAAATAGCATCGAGGATGAGACTAGGTTATTTAGCCATTTTCTCAACTTGAAACTTATATCAACGACACGAGAAGTGTCAGTGCAGGCGGGAGAAGACTTAATTAGGAACGACGCCAGTCGTACCATTGCATTGAGTATAAAAGCCTCAGTCGTTATGCCATGCAATGTGCAGGCAAAATATCGAGCATATCAGGTGACGCATGGCACGTTTCAAGCTGTCCCGTCACATAAATCGGACAGCAACATAGACGCCCAGTCTCGAGCACTTCCCTCATCATACAACAAGCCTTCAGCGTGAGACATAGCACAAGGAAGAGCATATTGATCTCATACTGCTAACATCTCTTGTTAGCCTGTCGACTTCCGATCCGCGTCCGATTGGTATCGTTCGTTCTATCGTTCGTTCCTTTATCGCCCCTCTCCTTGTCATTTTGACCTGTGCGAGCATTGGAGATATACTCTCTATTATGAGATGGCAGCTTCTTTATCGTCACGCCTCAGGGAAACATAATAAAGGAGAAAGATGTATACCTCGTTCGATTGTCGACTTGGACTCCTTCCGTGGAAAATCCGGTGCCGCAACTTGATATAACATGAAACCAGCACACACAAAAGACGACACTCCGACACTCCACATGAAGACAAAGAGCGCCAGAAATCCGGTTGCAGAAAGAGACATATATGGCGCCAGAAAGGTTCAGGCATTATCAAGAACCAGCGCCTTATAAGTTTGATCCCTCAATATCAATGGCGGCAATACATATCGAGTTCGATTGAGCTAAATAGCAGTGAAAGACGAGGCTGTGGCGCCAGGCAACGGTCACAATTTACAGACATGGGATTCTCGCTGGTACATCAGTTAATAGCGAAAGGAAAGGCAGTATTATCGCCCATCGCATAGACCAAAATTCAATGGTCAGATATTCCTAGCATTTGCTAGCCTAGGTTCACTAGCCATGGCGCGACTGACAATAGATATAGCAACATATCTGACCCTCGGAGCGGAAAGGAGATTCACCTCGTGCTTGCATGTTGCATTGAGGTTGTATCCCGGGTTTGGTTCGCTTCGTTTTTCTTTATTTACTTTTTGAGTCTGGCATTATGGTTGAATTTTATGTTCAATTTGGGTTGCTTATTGAGGAAATAGATCATCTGTCCTTAAGGTTCGTTTGGCTCTCGAGTATGTATCTCGCATTGGTGTCAATTGTCGTATTGAAATTACGTTTCGCTTTAAGCCCAACCTTGGCCATGTGCCATTCTCTGGCCTTAGACCTCAATGTAGTTTTAACATGATGTCGTTTTTGAATTTTGTTTTCATCTCGAGCTTGTGTCTTGTCTCAAAGTTGCATCTGATCGTTATTTCGTTGTGACGTCGGCTTCAGTTTTGTCTGCGGCTTGTATTGTGTATGGAGCTCGATGCATTCGCTTCGGTCGACTCGGGCTATCATCTCGAATCTGTACTGACTCGAGCCTGGTGTGATATATCACGAGCTTGTGTCACATTTCGAAGTGTTGTCAGGCATGGACCCTTCTTCAGCTTATGTCTCGTCACGCTTCCTCGACTTTCGACATGATTTTGAATCAGTATCCATGTTCCCTTCGGTTCATTGTCGTTCCCTTTCTATTGGCCTTCGTGTTGATGCCCGTCATATTCTATAGTGCGTTCAGCCTATAACCCTTGGTATAGGCCTCTAGTGAGATCTCATAGTCATCTCTTTGAAATACTATTTTGATAAGGCTACGCCAACATATTGATACACAGGGGCAGGCTCGTCGCTCGTCGTTTTCAGTTGTCGTTTTTTGTCGTTATTCTCGGTTGTTGTGTCTAGTCGTTATTTTTAGCTGTCATTTTCAGTTGTCGTTTTCGGTTGTCGTTTTTAGTTATCGTTTTTACTCGGGATCCTCATGTTGATCTTGCCTCCTCTATCAGATAATTTGCAGTCTTTGTTGTCCTTCTGTCCTTCATATCGCTCTGGGTATACATTTGACCAACCCAGTGATATCTTTGGTTGAAAGATCGTAATATGCTGCGCTTTTCCGGTTCTGTGGTGAAGGCGTTCACTGCCAGGAGCAGTCGATGGCGGGCGGTACTTATAGCCAATCGTTGACACAGAAACTGTGAGTAGACACAATATACATCGTTTTGGATATACTTTTGGTCTCGAGTGAATCCGAACTTGATGTGTCGTCGATCAATCAGGTTAGGCGCGTCGAAGGGCTGTATTGCTCAATCATATCCACAATTAACAGGTAAACACCTGCATCGACTTTGATATAACCCCTCTGAGATCACTGTGAAACCTTCGCGCGGCTTTGTTTCTTGAAGTATGCCTTGTACAGCTAGTCACGTTGGGAAAAGTCGTGTTGAACATCCAGGTAATCGTTGCATTTCTTGCGGCTTCCTGGAGCTGTTGATTGGCCGCGCCCGCCTAAGAGGTCGTCAGTCTATATTTCAACATTGACCGTTGTTGTAGGGCTGGTTACCTGATTGATTGCAGTATAGCGACGCTACGCACTGCACTCCGTTTGTAGAGGGCGACGTTAGTTCCAGCTGCCCAAACCCTGAACTCGCAGTCTTCGAATTGTTGAGGACGATGTTATCTGTGGCGCTGTCTATATGCAGGTTGAGTATCATAGGATCGACGTTGCGCAGCGATATGGTAATCGTGTCAGAGTGCGATTCCAAGTGAGAGCAGATCGAAGTTGGGCAGGGCAGCTGTACTTTGTCGAGTTATGTTATTGGAGGCGTGCTGTGAGGTTAGTATTGTATCTAGCCCGAAGGCTTTTCAAGCGCCCGTGACATTGCGATCCGTGACGACAAAGTAACTGCCAATTTCGCCTTTGTTGATGATGTCGAAGCCTTATTCGTCTCTTCCTTTATTGCATAAGCCATTGTCGAAATAGAATACTAAACGATGCTGTCTCGTTTTGATGTTTGGGGTTTTCTTTTTCTGTATGTAAAGCTCTTGTTGACGATAAACTTTTTATAGTAAACCTGAGTCTGATCCTTAATCCCAAGGCTTATGATAATAGTATCAAGCTTATGAAAACCTTTAATAAAATGATTTCAGGCTTCAAGATAGAGACCCCTGTGCTCTCGTGTAAGTGGACCGGGCTAATTACTTCTCAGATAACACTGGTTTTATCTGATGTGGGTCGAACTTTTTTTCTTGATTGCTTCAATCCGGACCCCATCAATACTCCGAACTTCAGTGCTCATCAACCACATTGATCAAAATGGCTCCCGTCGAAGAAACCGGAGATCAGTTCTCTGTCCTCCCGATAAAAATCCCCGCCACGCCATCATACCCAGAGACCGCCATTCACGAAGTTCGTATACGGAAAAATGCGCCCAAGATACCTACCGCCAACGACTCGCGAAGTCTATTCCTCAAGAACATTCCCGCAGACAGCACAGAGCCTCACTTTCGCGCTGTCTTTACACAGCTTGTAGGCGCTGGGCGCTTTGAGAGTATTGCCTTCGAAGACGAATCGCGAACGCTGCTACCTATTGATCCCGCGCAAGCCACAAAAGTTGCAGGCTTTGCGAAAAAGAGAAAACGCGGCGACGTGGAGGCGGAAGAGCGGGAGCGAGAAGAGGAAGCTGCGCAATTACCGCAGATCTGGTCGCGGCGCGTACAGCGCAGCAGTAGCATAGCCATTGTGCTTCTTGCAGACGAGAAGAGTGTGCAATTGGTACTCAAGGCTATCGCAAAGCTACAAAAGAGTAAAAAGTATCCTATATGGGGTAGCGATCTCTCTGACGATGTCCCCTCCCTCGGCTCATCATGGATCGCATCGCATCTGCAACTCTCGCGTGTCGACAAGCCAGCCACTCAAAAGGCTGTTCACGCCTTCTTCACTGCATTCAACCGCAAGGAGAAGGAAGCTATGGAGCTGGCTAAGCGGCTGCGCAATGAGCCAGACGAGGATGGTTTCGTTACAGTGACTCGCGGTGGACGAGCCGCTCCCGCCAGCCGAAACGAGGCCGAGGAAGCCAAGCGCAGAATGATCGAGAGAGATACCAAGAAGAAGACCGAAACCAAGGACTTCTACCGCTTCCAGATGAGAGAACGACGCAAGGTGGAGCAGATGGCTTTGATGAAGAGGTTCCAAGAGGATAAGAGGAAGGTGGAAGCGATGCGAGAGAAGAGGGGCAAATTCCGACCAGAGACATGAGACGCTTGGGAAAGCTACGGTTCATGTAAGTCATGATGGTGTTTTATTGTTTGTCTTTATGATGACGTCGCGGGGCCATCGAACATGATGGGGTAGCGAGGCCTTTGGTCTCCCATCTGGGTGCCGAAAACAGCCGCGTTACAATCTTCTCAAATTTGTCTGAGACAAAGACATTGTTCCACATTCTGTCGGACTCTATTCGTGAACCTCACTGACAAGCCTAGCTGTTTCTAGAGCATGTCAAGCTCGGTCTGCACAAGGGTACTGTTTCAAAGTATATCCATGTTGACGCGCAACTTATACCCACGAGTCATTCTCGCTTCTCGTATTCTGACCATTACGACTCGACACATCCTGCCATCGCCGCTCGGATCAATACCCTTAAGTCTGAAAATAAGGGTCCAGGAGGAGATGCAAAATTTGCCACGAGGCAACATTCGGGCCTTTGGTTTCTACCACGTTTTAACTCTGTCTTGCCTCGACCAAGAAGCTATCAAGGCGGGGAGGACCTTGTCGGAAAGAGGAGATATAGAAAATATAGAATCAGTGCGGCTTCAGAGCTCGACCATGGCTCAGACTGGGATTTTGAGTTGACAGTGCATGTTATGCCAGCAGCTATGTCTATGCTTGCATCAATGTCAAGTTGTCCATGGAAACATATGCACACCATTGCTATGACATTTGGCCACTTTTTGACCACATCTTTCCCTCATCCATATCTTGATTAGGCTGTATACTGTAAACATGCCCAATTTCGGCCCATCAGCACTCATCAAGGCTTTCTAGTTTAACAGGTGGGACTGTCGACCCAGACAACGACCCTCACCAGCAAACTCCAAAACCCTCACTTTTCACCTAAAAACAGAAAAAACTTGATCATCTGCATTGCCACCTGTCGAGCGCTGTCTTGTCAAAAGGATCACCCTGGCTGGTCTCTCGCTCAGGCCCGCCTCACTTTTACAGGGATCTCATTGGCGGACGCATTGTTTACTTTGTTCCCCCACATAGCAACCAGCTCTCCCCACCAAAACAATTAAAGGGACCACAAGCTTGTACACTTATACAGGAGAGATAGTACTAGTACTTTGCGCAGGAAATTGATGAGAAAAGTCAATCTCTTCAAGCAATCGAGGACATGTGTATCAACTTTGGACTCGCTCACCTGACACAATGATCGATACCGATAATCTTCGTACAGCCTCGCTGTATATCAACAATCAGCTTCTATCTAGAGGTCTACTTCGCGATGGCCAGAGTATTGATTTCGCCGGCGCGGCTTTCAATGGTGATGAATCTGGAGCTACAATGGGACGGATCGTGAGCGTCCTCAACGATCTAATACTCCGACGAGATGTACGTTGGCTCTCATATGTTTTGATGCAACTAACAGTCACAGCGTGATGCAGAACATCGCGAATCTCTCTCAACCGCCATGCGCACCCTACGCGCCGATAACCTCAAACATACCAACGACATCGCGCGACTCACAGAGAAACACACCGAAGCAAAGAGGAAGCTAGACATTGCAGAAGCTTCAGAAGCTGCTCTCAAAAAACAAATGAAGTCGGCAGACGCCGCCATACGCGGTTTAAAAGAAGAAGTCGCCCGTACAAAGGGACTAGTCGCCCAGGCACGAGCTGCATGCGCAACAGATGTCCGTAGACGAGACCGCCAAATCGATACCCTAAAGAAACAGCTCGCCGAAGCTGGACGGGCACGAGGATCCCGAGCAAACCCCGGCGTAACCTCAATCATCGTCACAGGCGATGTTGGTGAGGAGAAGTCGACAGGTCGCGGAGGCACCACAGCAGCAGATGATTATGATTTGCGCAACGAAACAAATGCATTCTTGGCAAATCTGGCTCAGAATCTCAGTGAAGAAAACGAAGCTATTCTTTCTATAATGCGCAAGACGATGCAGCAACTGCGGGACATGAGTGGGTGGAACAACGAGAACCAAGATAACCTTGTTATTCAGCAGCAAGGGTGGCAGGACATGGCTTCAGAGCTGGACTCTGTGCTAGAACACATGCGAACTATCCTAACGAATCCCTCATTCGTACCAATTGAAGAGGTCATGGTTCGAGAGGAAGAAATCAGTCGTCTCAAGGATGGTTGGGTCAAGATGGAAAGCCGCTGGACTGAGGCAGTTCATCTGATTGATGGCTGGCGGAAGCGTATGGCTGCTAATGGACGGCCAATTTGCGACGAAGAACTTCAGATGGGACTGCGACTGAGTCCTGTGAGGGTACGAGATGTAGAGGAGACAAGGCACGCATCTGCTCTGAGACTTTCTGCTGTTGCTGAGGAGCCCGAAGATGAGATGGATGTTATCGACTCACCGTGCCCTTCGCGCTGTTCCCCTCGCGTACAGCTTGTCCCAGAGTCAGAGCCTGAGGATGAAGTTGATCAGGAAAGCGATGTCGAGTCCGAGTACGACGAAAACATACCAATCGACGACTATGATATTGAGGAGCCTAATGTGCAAATCCTTCAACAGTCCACAGCAGCTCCCCTCTACCACCCAGACCGAGACTCTTCACCACTACCAGAGCCTCCCCAGCTCAGTCCCCTGAAAGATTCTGCATCCGCTGGAAACCGAGGCTCTCAACCACGCAAACAGGGCAAGGGCGATTTCACCACTCTTGTCGAGGAAAACACATGGGACCTTGCTGCAGAAGCAGGCCCCATTCCTCTTAAATATGATCAAGAACCTCGCGATCGCGTGTCGTCTTCCTCTTCCCTCGACGAAGTCCTCCTTGTCAAGTCACCAGAAGCTGCCCCTCAAGTTAACGAGATGAAGATCTCTACTCCGCGACACCAAAGCTCCCACCGCAGCAGCGACGACCAAAGCGAGACTCAGACTTCACCCAATCGTTCCCCTCGCCGAACAGCATCACGTCTTCCCCTCCCACGAAACATCGACCCTGCTCCTCAGCAAAGTCCCCTCACTATGGCGACTATTGCCGCCAAATTGGCCGCTTCAGAGCGTGAAGCCGATGCTGCCCGTGTTCGAGCCAAACTTCGAGCTGCCCGTGGAACTCGTGGAGTCAAGAAACCAACCATTACCTCATCTCAGCCTGACCAGGCTACCGAATCCACAAACGAAACCGAAAAGAGAAATGATTTTGAGAATGTCGACCCTGTAAAGAGGGACCCAGTACCGGCTGATGATCAGTTGAAGCCTGAAAAACGACGTCGTGAACGCCGAATGAGCAAGAGTGCATCGCGACGTAGAAGTACATTGAGTCCTTGGGAGCTTGAAAGCTTGATGAATGGAAGCGTACAGTAATGAGAATTTGTCAATGATGGGCGGAATCCTGGAAAGCTTACTTGGGCAATATTGGTCTGGCGTTTGGTGCAGAGAAGCGGTAACCCGAGAAGGGATCAAGTTTAATACATTTCTGATGGATGGCATTTTATCATAGCACTTCACGAGAGAACGGTCTACTTCTAGTTGTGGAAGGAAATGTGTAGATACATATAAGCACAACTAAAATACCCCTAACAACATACGTTTGGTTCCTTAAGCCAGCAAGTGGAAAAGCAAAAGATTGACTGAAGTGAACAGCCGACTCCCTGTCCTTGGTTCCGTCCTTGATTCCGAATTCGTAAACTCCCATAAAATTTCATAAACTATTGTGGCGTGGTCTGGGGCCTCTTTCTTGTCTGTGAATTACAGAGCGGGTGCCGTAGCAATAAGCACCGACATGACAGCCGCTCCTCCAAGGGCGACGTACCCGACTGCTTCTGCCATACGACGAAGACGCTTGTTTGGTGGTGGTGCCAATGCTGTAGTGTGGCGAGGCCTTCCAGTCGACTGTATCCTGCTTCTGCGGAATGGCTGTCGTCGAAATAAGCGGTCATTAGACATTTGTTCTTCTTCGGGGGTAAGTTGAGAAATGGCTTCGGCCTTTCTCTTGGTTGCAATGGATTCTAGTACTGGAATCTTCACAGGTTCAGCTACCTTCGCGGCTTCGGCCGGTTTCGCTGGCTCAACGGGTTCGACTGGTTTGACCAGTTCAGCTGCTTCTAAAGCTCTAGCTGGCTTGGCAGTATCACCACCCTCTACAACATCCGTATCATTCTCTTGAGTCACCGCCTTCTCAGTTGTCTCGGTTGTGAGTTCGACACCAGAAAACTTCTTGCTCTCTTCAAAAGCCCAGGCGGATGAGTCGTCTAACTCTGGCTCCACAGATGTGGTGGTGGTTTCGATGTGCTCAGGAGGAGTTGCTAGATATTTAAGACCAGAAGATACCAAATCGGAAGTGCGCGGTTGAACTTCATCTTTATTGGCCAGCTGAACTTCATCTGCTGGTTGCACTTGGGTTTGTTCTCCCATCTCTGCCCGCACGAGACAGTGTTCCTGAGCTGGTGCCTGACGGACGGGGTCGATGGGTCGAGGTTGAGCTTGTGCGCGGGCAGCTGAAGCATTGGCTTCTCTAGCAGCAAAGAACTCGTACTTTCCATGTTTTCTGCCGACAATCTCAGCGGTAGAGAGTGTGATCATCTCAGGATTGTATGTGTCGAAGACTGCTTCGGAAAGTGAGGGAAGCTTCAGGGACGACGTGCCATTAATCGACATCATAGGAGCAAGATCGGATTTCCACGTATAGTGGCTCTTGTCCAACTGACGGGGGTTGGCGCTATCGGACTGCTGAGGAACATCCCGGGACTGAGTGCTCAAAGAGTTGGCCAACGGGTGTGAACACGAAGTAAGCTTTTCAGGGTTCTCGCTCAGTACAGATGCCATGATAGTAGCCTCTTCAAGATGAACGTTCCCTTGAGGAGCGGGTCCCTGAGTGTGGACTAGAAAATGGTCAAAATGGTCCACAGCGCTGTACCCCATGAACATACCTTGCTCCTCTTCAAACTCATCATGTTCGGCAAAGTCTTCTTCATCATCAACAATGGAGTCCCCTGCAACAGACGACATTGCATAGTCGATACTCTGGCCATCTTCTGAAATGCCACCATAAGAGTCATCGGTGTCCATAGAATTTGGTGACAAGTCATTTACCCCTTCTTCAGGCTCTTCATCCTCCAAATCGGAGAACTCGTGACCCGAAACAGAGGCAGGACCTGGTAGCTTGGGGGAAGGTATCTCTAGAATGTGAGGAGAGTTGTCGAAAGAGGCCGCGGTAACCTGTCCATCCCTAACATTGGAAAGAGGATAGTGATCATCCATTGTCAAATCGATCGGAACATGACCACAAGATGAAGTAGCCATTCTGGCAGGGATAAAGTTCTTGGTGCGCAACATCTCGTAGCTGTTGTTCACTTGATCATCGTCACTGATCAGAGATTCGATATCGCTATCTTCAGGAACGCGGAAGCTATTGCCGCGCAGGTCGGGGCTAAAATAGTTAGCGGAGAGACATGAGATATTGAAAGATGACATACTTGATGGACCCGTATGTTTGACGGACTATCATGGCACAAGGGTAATGTTTATCCTGGGGTCGTTCAATGAAGGCACCGAATTTGAGCTTGTCACCACTGGCCACTTCAGAGTTCACGTTCGTGTCGAGGCGAACGTCGTTTTTATAGGTCCCATGGAGAGAACCCGTGTCCTTGACATAAAGTTTCTAGATGACATGTTAGCCCAAAAGTAGTAGAGTGTTTTGCCTCCAAAAACCTTACCTGTTTGTCGGCGTCAAGAGTGAATAGTGCATGTTTTCGAGACATGACTGGTGAATCGAACCAAGCATTACTCTTGGCCGCCTCAAAAGAGGTGTTCCTTTTGCTCGTTCGGCCGATTTCGATGGTCGGATTCTTTTTACTGAGAAATATACGACGAGTTGGAAATGTGAAGTTGGGCGGGGGGTCAGCGATCGAGAGTGTGATGGAGACTGTTGAATGTTAGTGATCAGTGTATACAATAGTACGGATTGTTCTGTCGTTTGGATATTGTCGTACCTTCGTCACGATACTCGGGTACCGCCATTTTGGCTGCTTGTTGGTACCAACAAAGAAAATATTCGGTCTCTCGAGTGAAGATGATATTGCGTGGTGATGGATGCTCTTGATGGTTTGCTGCGCACACAGTCTCATATACCCACGCTGGGCCCACCTATTAGACGTCAGCAGGGCAAACTCAAGATGAGTTGTGCGAGGTTAATAACGAAACAAAGAGCATCAAAGAGGGGATAGAGACCCTTTTTGGTTCGCTGCAGGAGAAAGGTTGAAAGATAAAAGTTAAAGAGACGGCGTCAAAGGCAACACAGATGAAGGTAAGAGGTGCTGGGAAGTTCGGAAGGTGAATGCGAAGTGGGGCAGCAGTGCAAGGTCACTGCCGTAACAGGCAGACAGGTGACAGCCCGCAGGCAGCGATAAGCCCCGCCACTTATCGGAGCTACTTACAAGTGCTTGCGGGGTGAAAGGGAGACCCCGCCAGAAAGCAGAAGAAATTCTCAATTTTGGGTTCAGAGTGTGAGTAAGTTACTCACGAAAATAATTTAGAAGAAAATAGAATTCCAATAAGTATCTGGCGTATTTCGAAGTAAGAACAGGGTATCACCGCTGACGTTGAATCAGTATTATCAGTTTCAGGGTCTAGCTTGGATCTAGAGCTTTAGGTGTTAATGGCAACTGTCTCAAGTGGGTCGCACTGTACACTGCCGAAACACCCTGGACCTGAGTATTGATCAAAGTGAATGTCGCGATCTGACACCACTTCACAAGCTTAAAGAATTACTGGCTTTCTCAAAGCAAAGCTACCAGCCCTCGAAGGCTCGTAGACCAAACAAAATTCAGTATCAAAGCTAAAAATCGGACCGATGGCAAGATGGCTTGAGTGAAGAGGTCATGGATAAAATAGTGCAACAGAGTCGTTATCAACATGAACTAAACTGGGCGCTTGGAAGCCAACTCACGCCCACTGTATCAATCTCTCCTGATAGCGCTGGTGCCAAAGATTATCACCTGACGCCATTTTGCTATTTGTTAGTCACTGTGCCAGCTCAACCACTTGCATGAACCTGATACGAGCTTCAGCCTGCTTGGAGAATGATAAGGTCATGAGGCGCCAAGCGGTCCGCATATAAACGTCAGCTTGGTTTTGTTTCAACCCTCCTGTAAGAAATATCAATAAAGAGAGTCTGAGCTGGCATGGTATGCTTCTAACCTGGTGAGGGGCACATTGCACTTTTGAGTGAAGCATGATACACTGTGAAGCTAGGACTTCAGTTACTGGGTGTTCGTAAACGAGGCTCAGGCAAGGAGAGCACTTTCATATGGCTCGGATAGAAGCCTCCGTGGTTCAGCCAGCCAAGGCAGCAGTAGTTGCACAATGTGTTTCAATCAAGGATTTCTATTTCGTCTGTGATCTTTTGTTTGTGCCATCTAAAGAATTCTATTTGAGTTCTCTTGCACTTCCGTTATTGAATATCCCTACTGTAGTCTACCTATTGCATCTCCACACGAGCTCAGTCAAGCCTCGGTTTATGCGATCTTGCTGTCCAAGCCAGTGCTGCCTAACCCAACCGGCTAATGAATTATGGCACGGGTATCAGTATCTAAAATGATTGGAACTGATTAACGTTAAAAGTGAAGCGTTTGGGTTGATTTCTCGTGTCAAGTTTCACATTCGCTCTTCCTAACCGCATTTGACTCGGAGGCAGCCCATCTAACTAGTTCTTCTCATCACACCACTTGTTATACTCTATTGTTGACTTGCGAAATTTATATTCAGAAGTCCGAACTTCAAAGCAGCATTCGACATTGCTCAGGCACTAAGACAACATTCGATTAAGACATCTATCAGCAAGGGACTAAGCGAGTTAAGTGATGATCGATGACGCTGACCGAGACAAGGGTCACTCAAGTGGAGAACAGCTAAGCGGGTGAGTGGAACAAGCGGGACTGACGTTAGCAGTCCTTGTCCCTTTTCTGGGGAGGCTACCCACTATGCTGTCATTTGAAGAAATGGAAGAAACATGTGGATATGTGTGTTCTTGAACCTCATGAACTCAATGACAAGAATGCATGAGATTCCTCAGATACCAGGAACACCCAGAAGCATCCAGCATGTAACCTAGCGTAATAAATTAAGCCCCTGAGTCACAAACCCTCTTAACCGTTGGCTTTCACCTGCATATTCAAGGCACTTTAAGCTTTCACGGCCAATGATTTGCCACTAAAAGCCTGGGAATTTCTCAGCGGCGCCTGATCCATGTTCCACCTGCACTGTTCCACTGTTCACAGGGCAGTTCACACTCCTGGTGCGCACGCCACAACCCAGTTCACTGGATTGGACAAATATTTATCGCCGTTCGTCCACTTCCTTCTCTTCTTCCCCTTACTTTGCTCAAATTCAGGTGCAACCATCTTGCTAACACCTATCTCCGAATCCCTATTATTGTCGCGCGAACTTCCCCATGGACTTTATGACTCGATACGCCTATAAAGTAACACGAACCTCCGCCTACTACACACATATCAGTCGACCCAGACCCAAAACTATACCCAAGTGACAGAATTTTCAACTAGACGAGGATCACTTGCTGCACAGCTTTTGATCATTTGATCGTTATAAACTTGCCTATATTCGAATTTTGCAAGTTTTCCTCGTCGATTAACCTCAGTACTGTTTGCGCATTCGCATTTATAACACCACTTTTGGGCTCAATTCCAAAACTTCAGCAAAATGATGAACCACGCTCGAGTCAAGGCTCTTAAGCGCGACGGAAAGACCACATCAAAGAAAGCCATCAAGTCAGGTCGTGCTTCTGCTGGCTTGACTCCTCGAGGCTCTCCTTTCGCCTCGCTTCTTACGTCACCCGCGCATTCCGCAGCCCCAAGCAGGGCTGCCTCTGACGAGAGTGAAGATGACTTCGAATACGACGATACCATGAGCATTGCTTCCGGAAGCTCTCTAGTCGATACCAACGAAGACGGCACCAACACATTCGACGCCAAGCAGTTTATGGAAGAACTTCAGGATCGCAAGCACAACAATAGCGATGCGCGAACTCAACTATTGGAACTCTACATTAAGGTTTTGCGACATCGGTTTGCCCCTGCCACTCACGAGTGGCTTGATGAGTCGGCCAACGAACTCGCAGAGCTTTTCATTCGTGGCGCTAATCGCGGCATGGAAGCCAGAGAGCGACTACTTTACCTTCAGGCATATCTTTTAACTCTCAGTTCCTCGGAGGACGCCAATGTTTACGAGCATGCTGAAGGAACTCTCAAGCAGATCATTGCCGACGACGACGACGAAGAATGCAAAGCTTTTGGCATCTACGCCTTGTGCTTTACTGTGCTCTATGGCGGCGGTGGCGAGACGGAGGCTCTTGAGCTGCTCGACTACCTGTACGCTATTGTTGAGTCTGATGGAGACAATATCGATTCTTATGACAATGGATTCATTGTTGCAGCTGCCCTTCGAGGTTGGGCCTTTGTTGCTAGCCATGTGGACGACTTTTCATATGCCGCCACCATGGCTTTGGATGGATTTTATGAACAGCTTGACAGCGTTGATGTTGGTGTTCAAGCTCAGGCCGCTGCCTGCATTGCACTCATTTTTGAGGCAGCGCGCAACCATGAGGAAGAGACAGGAGAATCCTGGGATCTTCCCGTCAACCCAGAGAAGCTTACAGGTCGCATGTCAGAGCTCGCCAAGCAGAGCTCCAAATCGGTTTCAAAGAAGGATCGCCGCGACCTTCGAGATAGTTTGATGAGTGCTATCACATCTCTTGAGAAGGGTGTCGGACCAGGATATTCGTCAGCTGGCTATACACCTCAGAAGGGCGATAAGCGCCAAACCTCCAAGCCCAATGAGGATGGTGTCATTGAATTTGGATACCGCCACAAACTTCGCCTCGGTAACTACGTCGCCGTGATCGATTCGTGGTCACTCTCTTCCAGAATCGACATGATGAGACTTCTCTTTGGAGGACACCTACAAAAGCACATCTTTGACAACCCTGTCGTTGCTGAGTGTCTAAGTGACGCAGACTTTAGCGATCAGGGACCAGTTGCTAAGAAGTCCCCTAAGAAATAGGACAACTCCATTACATTGAGCATTTTGAGGGTTGGGCGTTTTTGAGGGCGTTTTGACAGACTTTATACCTGGGTGATTATTGCATGGAGGGTTTTCCGAGGGGTATATGGCCTTGGCCGGTTGTTCGACGATATTGGCGGAATAGACGAATGGATGACCGTATTTTATGTGCTTTTTTGTCGCATTTTTTTCAGGCGGCGATGTTTGATGAGCTTGTTTTGCTTGTAATCTCCATCAATACAGCGTCTTCAAGGTAATCTGTCACATGCTTGCTTGGTGATGATTTTAGTGTCGTCATTCCCGAGTTGAAGAAGAGCATAACTTTTGTTGTTTATAGGAATAACTTGGCGTTTTAGGCTTAAAGCCATCACATTAATCTCTTGAGGCTTGTTTCTCCCGCGAGACATTGTTCAGTTCCCTTCAATAATTCGTAGCACGTATGCATCGTGATATTCTATTGGTCGCTTATCATGGTTTGTTTCGCAAACTAAGCCACAATTTGGCCCCCCGCCAAACCCATTAATGAAACTTGGCATCAACCACTCATAAGCTGTAACACTTATCCTGGCACATGAACTGGGCTGTTTTCAAGGCTGCCCACCACAAGGCATCGACGTTTCCTTTCTATCTACCAGACAATCTGAGTCCAATTCATTCAAACTTGACGATAAACTGCAATATACACCATGACACGGGTCTCAGTATACACTTCGGCCCTGGCGGCTTTTGTAGCTGGTACGTTTTCCCACTTTCTGTCCACACCACGCGCCTTCAATGACGTATGCGCTCGGGTTCATCTCAAGTTGACAAACAATAGCGACGGTCATGATAGTAATCCCCATATGGCTCCCCAACTGGGTGACATACTCCGTTACTTCGGCCACCGGCGAGATAGTCGAGAGACATATCGGTTTACACAAGAGCTGTTCAACGTTGGATGATCCATACTGTCGACCATTTCCTCCCAAGGATCTTTGCCAAGGAGGTGAACGATACTTCTGCTCCATGTGGAGGACCGTTGGATTTCTAGCATCGTTTGCGACTCTCTTGTGTTTGGGCGGTTTGGTGACTTTTGTTGTCATCATGTGTGGTGGCAAATACAAGCGCGAGACAGGATGGCCTTTTGCCGCTGGCATGTTGACCTTGATTTCTGTTATGGAATTTGTGGCCATCTCTATTGTGGTGAGTAAATCCAATGTGGAAGAGTTCGAAAACAAACTAATCGTGTAAGGCGTACCTTTATGATCACGATGATCAGTTTAATATTCCTGGGTGGTCGCTCGATACGTCGTTCTACCTAAGCACCACCGCGGCAGTCATTTGTCTTCTGACTGCTACTGGTATTGCTTTCTCGGCATACCTTCTTCCTCCCGAGGAGGGATACGATTTCTTGTCGGACCCTCTCGATGCTTAGGAAGTCTTCAATAACTAATGCTTGGATTTGTCGGTTGCATATTTTCTTGTCTATCGTTCTCATCGGTCTGTGTTTTGGTTTTTGAGTGAAGAGTCTCTGTTGTTAGATGTCTGGTACATTTATATGGTGCTGGTCTAGACTACCTTAATGAAAAGGGGCTCTGCTGTAGCTACCTTTAAATAGATTTAGTAAATTGACAGAATTTCATCGGTTGGGCATGCGACCAGGAACCATGACGTATATAACACAACCAATCGTATCTACGGGTAATCAAAATATGAACTCCGGGAGCTCACAAAACAAGTCAGCTTACAATCCTTCTCTTAGTGATACAACTGCTGTGTTTGTCGTAACCGTATGAGGCATGTGGTGATGCAGGCGGGGTATATGTAGCTCCCCACCTTGGACTCTTTATCAACATGAACTTATCCCACACAACCTCGGTTCAGATACAGATAAATCACCTCAACTTATACCCAGGCACTATTCAACTCCTCGAATAACAAAAACACCATGACTACTGATACCCCAGGTCTCTCACCAGAACAACTGGAAGCATTCAACCGCGATGGCTACCTCATCCTCCCTGGTGCCCTCTCCAGCTCAACAGTCATATCTCTACTCGACGAAACTCACAATCTTCTCGAAAGTTTCTCATTAGATGATCACCCTCTCACACGTTTCTCAACCGGCGAGAAACGTGACCATGTTGGTGACGACTACTTCCTGACTTCAGGCGACAAGGTCCGATTCTTCTTTGAGGAAGACGCCTTTGACGACGATGGAAAACTTAACAAACCCAAAGCTCGGGCTGTTAACAAGATTGGACATTACTTGCACGCTCTGTCCCCTCCATTTGCTCGCCTTCTGGACCACGATACAAGCAAGGTCAGCCCACCTGCTGTAGCACGTAGTCTTGGCTTCAAAGACCCTCGGTGTCTGCAGAGCATGGTCATCTGCAAGCAACCAGAAATAGGAGGGGCCGTGCCTCCTCACCAAGTATGTCAAGCTGCTTCTGTTATATGACTGGCTAACATCCATCAGGATAGCACTTTCTTGTATACCAACCCTCCCTCGGCTGTGGGTTTCTGGTATGCCCTTGAAGATGCCACGCTTGAGAATGGATGTCTAAGTTTCCTGTCTGGTTCACATCGCTGGGCACCAGTTGAAAAGAGACTCGTTCGCAAGGCAGGCAATGTGGGTACGGAGATGGTAGATAATGATGGACCAAAGTTCCCTTCAGCAGAAGGCTACGGACGGGCGACGCCAGACGGGCAACATGAGTATGTCCCTGGAGAAGTCAAGGCTGGTGATCTAGTTCTCATTCACGGCAACTTACTGCACAAGAGTGAGAAGAACACCAGTCAAAAGGGAAGGATTATCTACACGTTCCATATTATTGAAGGACAAGACAGGGACTATGACGAGAAGAATTGGCTTCAACCACCAAATGAAGGGTTCACCAAGTTGTATGCTTAAATAAGACGATCTCAAAAACGAGAAACATATACCATCGCAACGCTCCTTAGAGCCTCTATATCTGTTTACGTCCAGATATAAGTATGTCAATAGACATACATTGAAACATGATCCGTGGGTATGTCGATAAAATTAGTATGCCAGCATGGCTTTTACAGTCTATCCGAGCTCCACCTTCGTCCTAATCCTGTGTCATCAAAGATGGGTATCATAATCCTCACTCAGAGTCCGAATCATCCTCACTCGAACTGCCATCAGAGCTCGAGTCATCCGAAGAAGACGAGGAATCGCTCGAGTCTTCCTCGCCGGGTTGTCGATAAGGTCGTGCTGGTACCTCATTCTCGGATTCGTCCTCAGACGATGACGAGCTCCCGCTACTGCTGGTGTCGGAGTCACTATCTGAATCAGAGTCCGAGTCTGACTCGGAACTGCTGGAGTCGCTGTCTTCGACATTCACACGGAGCTTTCGTCGACGTTTTCCGGGAACGCCCTCGGCGATCTTCACAGTCTTCTCTGCATCTGCAGTTGATGTGACGTTGTTATAGCTTGCAGTGATGGTCTGTGATGATGCGATGCTGGCCTCAGTGTCGTCACCATCGGAAAGTTCATCAATGACAAGCTCAGCTCTCATGCGCTTCACAAGTCGGCGAATGATAACATTCTCCTCTTCCGAGTCCGAGAGATAATCGACCTCGATGAAACCCTTTCTCTTAGTTCCCACTGGGTGGCTTTGAAGAATCTTAGCAAGGACCTCCTCATATCGTTGTTGAGTAGCCTCAAGGTCTTTGGTTCCCTCGGGGAACACCTTTGCTCCATCCAATTGGTCCTGGTCCCTAACCTCGCGAGCATTCTCCAGTAGTCGCATCCTGACAAAGCCCTTCAAGTCTTGGATGTAGTCGTAGAAGGTTTCAATGTCAGAGGCGGGGATTCCATCGGCATCGAAAACGTGCTTGATGAGGTTTGATTGGTGGTTTTTGTTGAACTTCCAGCTATCGCGAGCAATCTTCCAGAGCCTCAAGTATTCAAGCGCAGGCTTGAGATCAGTAGGAACCTGGGGTTTAGGCTTCTTGGCGGGGCCTTTGCTCTTGGCCTTGCTCTGTTTGGTAGGCTTTGACGGTGTCCTGGCAAAGTGGTTGTTGGGCGGTGCATCGGCGAAGGTGACTGACTTCTGCCTCTTTAACTGTCCTGGCGCATTCCAACTTGTTGTGGCTTCATCCTGACGTGGTCGCTTAGCAACCTGAGAGGAATTGGAAGGCGGCGGGGCGTCGAATTTTCTCTTTGTACTTGACTGGGTGCTTGTGCTTGTACTGCTGGTTGGGTGCCCAAAGCTGGGCTCAGATGCATCAGAAGGTTGCTTGAGCTTCAAGCCCAATCTCTTCCAGGCGGGAGTTTGACCAGACATTGTGAGATGATGTTTGTACAACTGGTTTGAAGGGGGGGTCCGGAGAGTAGTAACAAGAACAAGAACAAACTTCGACTCTCAAAGTTGAGATTTTGAGGTTTGTGTTTTCTTCAACTTCCTCAGATTTGCTGTAGTTGCCAGGGTCCTTGAATTTTCTTGTAGCTGCTGTGTGAGCGGTGGATTCTCTATTGACTTTCAAAGAGCCAATAACAACAGCGTAAAGTCTAAAGGGGGACTCTGAGTTGTCAATGCTGCAAGTTCCTTTTAGCGCAGTGCAAGTGCAAGGCCGATATGCAATGTCGTGTTGTTGCGGGCCGGTTCTCCTTGGTTGTTAGCAGCAACTTTTTTTCTGAAAAGACCTTATTCTTGAGTGGATCTGGAATTGCGATAAGATAGGGAATGTGGAGAGCTTGATTGACATTATTATATGGAAAGAGTATTGGAGAATGACTTAGAGATTTCAGTATCTCAGACCTCTCTCGATGAATAGATTACTAGAGATTTAGTATTATACAGCCTCGTGTGTAATTTAAACCCGTTTAAGAATATTTAAGTAGATGAATAAACCCCAAGCTGCTCTTGTGAGAACGTATCATGGTGTCTGTCTTTTATGTCACCCTGTCACCCTACCACATTCTGCCTGAGGATTACCTAATGCCAACGAGGCATCAACTCAGCCTTCCCATTGAGCTCCGTTGCCTCACTGTGCTCCAGGCAAGCTCCTGCTAACGCGTCGACTATCTCGACCCACAATAGCTCCCCTCAACCTCCGCAACGTCAATCAACACCTCAAACTCTCCCCATTTAGAACTTGTCGAGTTCTTCTTGAGCTTCAGCCTCTAATTCTACCCAATACCGAACCGTTAAATACCACAAATCCTCCACAATGTCGGGTATGCTATGCAACATCAACCCGATCCATGGCATCCTTGCTAACACACATTAAACAGCCGGCGCATACGATCGACACATTACCATCTTCGCTGACAATGGTCGGCTGTACCAAGTTGGTATGCGGATCCCCGAGCGTCAAGAGCACCGAACACCACGACTTCCTTGACCGATGACGTTGATGGATACATGATTCAGGACTGACATGATTGTAGAGTACGCCTTTAAGGCGATCACAGCTGCCAACATTATGTCCGTTGGTGTGAGAGGCAAGGACTGTGCTGTTGTCCTGTCTCAGAAGAAGGTCCCCGTATGTTACTAATGTTGGACAATCTCATGATCAGCACTGATCAAGACAATAGGACAAGCTTATGGACCCTGCCTCTGTCACCCACATCTTCCAGCTCTCTCCCTCGGTAGGCTGCGTCATCACAGGATCCATCGCAGATGCCCGAGCTTTCGCTCAAAGGGCTCAGGGCGAAGCAGCAGAATTTCGATACAAGTACGGCTATGAGATGCCAGCTGATGCACTGGCCAAGCGTCTTGCCAACATCAGCCAAGTCTACACTCAACGAGTAAGCATATTCTCATCCTCAAAATTGCGACCAATCATATGCTGACCTCACCCCCAGGCTTACATGCGACCTTACGGCGTTGCGACCACTCTGATTTCGCTCGACTCGGAATATGGCCCCCAGCTGTTCAAATGCGACCCTGCTGGATACTACATCGGTTACAAGGGAACTGCGGCAGGCCCGAAGCAACAGGAGGCGCTGAACCACCTTGAGAAGAAGCTCCGTAACAAGGAGCATGCGGAGGGATCTTGGGAGGAGGTTGTTGAGCTGGCCATCACAACACTGAGCACAGTTCTGAGCATGGACTTCAAGAAGGGAGAGATCGAGATCGGTATTGTGGGTGGACCTCGACCTGACGGTGAAGAGGGAACCTACTCGGGATTCCGAACATTGACTGAGGACGAGATTGACGACCGGTTACAAGCTATCGCAGAGAAGGACTGAGCGAGCGGAGAGAGTGATATGGAACATTGATGAAACATAGTCGACTGGCCATAGTACGAGGTCGGTACACTTTGTCGTGAGGAATCAGAGGCCTGATTCGTGGGCTGCAGGGACGACGTTCTGCTCCCAGGAACGTGGGCCATGCAATACCAATGCAGGGGGATGGATTATCAAGATCAGAGGCTTGGATGCCGTCGTGGGCGTGGGTCCTCGTCAGTGTGTCACTAGCCGTCCTAACCATGTGCAATAGAAACTGATGAGACTTTTCAATTGAGCAAATGACAACTGTCGCGCCTGATGACCCAATTGAGGACGAGTATGCCTCGCGCCAAGTTACTAAGAGCCTACGATGGGACTAACATATGCCAGTTAGTGGGTCATGCAGCGCAGTGCAGTTGTGAGTGTTGAGAAAACCAATATTTCTCAATAGTGGATCTATTTCAGACATGATCAAAGACGCAAGCCTCGCAGCGAAGCCAGTTCGATTTGGTGCAAGTTTGTTCTAGCGTGGTTTGTTCTAATTTTGGTCAATGCGCATACCTATGCCATTTACTTTCTCCAAAACAAGCTCAATTGGTATTGATCTAAGTCATACGAGAATCTAGAACGCGAATGACCAAAGAGACTTCTTGACGAGTGACTGACAAGTATGATTTCCAAGTTTGAATGAATATGCGAACAGAGCTATCCCAAAATATGCTAGTACTTTCATCGCATCCTTCCTTGGAAGTGATAATCATATGGGATCGAATATGCCAATGCACAGATTTGGAAAACAAGTGGTTGGTAAAGAATGTTTCTCCTGACATGCACAGACTTGTTGACAAGGCTTGTAAAATATGATCTGAAAGTGAAAGCCATCCATCCGGTCGATCGGGATCTACTACTACGTCTTGACAGGGGCCCCTAGTTTACTGGGAAGCTTCTTGGAGTTTGATGGCTGACTACCTATAGTAAGCGCCGATTTGAGCCTCCCCGGGGCGCTGAAAGAAAACAAGTCACGACCAATCCAAAAACAGGATCAAGTTCTGATGGAAGTTGTTTACAGAACCAAGGCGCGGGAGCGGGAGCGGGAGCGATGGAAAGTAGCCGAGACGGAGGAGTTCGTGTTGAGGATGGTATGGGATGGGAGGCGAACGTTGGGAAGGCGAACGGTAGAGAGTTCGCAGACTAAAGTTTTAGTTTGGTGAAGTCAATAACGGTTGAAGAACGTGAAGAATGATGTTGGTTGGGGGAGAGAATGTGAGCGGCCTCAAACGGCGTCATGCAAAGAACAGAGGGCATGACGCCACAGCGTGGACCAGGACCAGTTCTTTGGATTGTGAATGCTTGATAGTGAGTGAAGATGCAGTCAACTGACGATTCTGTGCCTCATGATTTGGAGAAAAGCCCAATGTCTTGCAATATCTGCGATATGCCTTGTTGAAATGAACCTGGACGAGCTGGAATTGACAAGCCAAGTAAGCAAACTAGTTGTGATAGATGCAGCATGCCCTGGGCTGGTTTCAGATCTGACTTGACATGGACTACCCCCCATGTCATCCATCTAATCTAGCATTACATTCTGTATCAAACCTGGAAGTCGGTGACAAGTGTTGTCAATCGCTCGGGTAAATAACATGAATCATTATTTCGATAACTTTTCATATCGGAATCACCGCTATTGACTCAGCCTTTTGATTTTGTCTTGTGTCTGTCGTGCCCATGTCTTGTAGGGTTACATTCACTTTTCAGACGGCCTCGTGTAGATAGGCTTGACCTTTTACAGCCATCAGCTCGCCCCGGACAGTTGTGAGAGCTTTATCCGCGCGCCTATTGGCCTCGCTGGCCCGATAAAGCTACAGGGCGTTTCCTATTCGGGAGCAACTAGTGGGTGGCTCATGGGTAGCCAGGTAGCTGAGCGGCGCCAACGAACCACATCCACCTGCGCTATTCAATGACCTACACATTTATTTTTCTCTCTATCAAAATACTTTGACCGTCTCTTTATCCTACACGCAAGGGCAGGTATGATAGGTTTAGCATCTCTCTGCGGGGACTTGTTTCTGACAACCACACCCCTGCAGGAAAAGTGACTGCACGTTTCCTAGCGTATAACGCTAACATACCCGGTGTTTTTTTTTTTTTTTTTTAACTTTGTTTGCTCGGACAAAGATGCTTTTTAGGATGTTTTAGTCCGTCGGAAAACTGAAGATATGTGAAATTCGCAATGGCTTGAGTCTTGACCCACGCCGCTCTGTCTAAAGACGGAATACGGTATACTACAAGCCGAGCCGAGGAGAAAGAGAAAAGCCTCTTTGACGCCTCTCAACTAGAATATATCGGATGCTCGACCCTATTGGGAGAGAAAAACCGGGTGTGGCTGGACACACACCCATTTACTTCATCCTCACCCTCAACACCATGCCATGCCATGCTCATGACGTGCCACACACATACACACTACCTACATGGGGCTCTTTACTCCCCGGGCCCTGCAGTACTCTGCATATATCCAGGGGCAGGACAGGGTAAGGAGTAGGGCTGAGGGTAAGGCTTTGGCCTTATGCTTGGGTTCCATTCGATAGCATGATGGTTTGCCACCAGCTGGTCCGGGGTCGTCGATGTTTTTGAGCTTGCACTTGGACATGCGCTTGCAAAGGGACGTTCTGAGTGGAGGCACATCGCGACCCTCTCACTGGTGGCCCAAGATTCTGTCTCAGAAGGCTGGCTTTAATTGCCGAGCCTCTCATGTGTGCCATAGGGGCTCTTCGACCAGGAAGAGAGAGGGGGGTGCTTGATGTCGGGTGGTATCCCCCCTTGGACCTAGTAGCAGTTCGCTTCCCGTTGGTGGAGCACGGCATGCCTTTGGCAAGCTTAGGTCGAGCTGTAGACTCAAGTTAGACTAGATGGAGACTTTTCTGGAGCAAGAGCTTCTTGGAACTCTTCTTGTTGTCTGTGTCTGTGTCTGTTTCTAGTTTCTCGATGGAGCATCTGGGAGGCCTTCGACGACCATCACGATAATACAATACAAAAAGGATGCCTGGTTCTGCTGCTTGTTTCGATTGTTCAGTCAATCAATCAAGCAAACATTGAAGAACCGGCTTCTCTCAACTGTTACCAAGTGATCGACATGACAAAGCTCTTATAATATTTCCTTGCCTACCATTTTCGTCAACTTTTTCATCACCGACTATTTTACGATTCAAATCGATTTTACTTGATTCGAATACATCACGACTCTATCTCCTAACTCTTCTACCAATTTAGCCTCGTTGTCTTCGTGTCACAGCTAGTCTGATCACCTTGACCTTTCGAAAACAATTCCAACTAAACACTAAGAAATAATGGACGGGTGTAAGTTATACCTGGCCAGTTTGGCAACTACCTACGGTGGTCAATTGGGATCTTTGCACCACCACAGCCCCCTTAAAGACTCAGAGACACTGACACGTGAACTTGTTGTCTTCTACAGTAAACGAGTTCCGCACAATGCGAGTTGCTGAAGTTCTCTCTGATTTTCGAACACTGCAATACTACATAGCTGCTGCTCCTGTCGACCCTGAGGATACTGCAGACTATTACACCGAAGGATGGGCTGCTCTTCGACAATGTGCGCTGGATGGACAACACATTCTGGAATGTGGTGCGGACACCAGCGTGCCAACTCCCCCTGGTGGAGAGCAAGAGCAGATGAAGGCCGAGCTTAAGCAGTAGGTCTTCAACTTTGCTAGACAGAAGCTCGGGACAAGCTTACTAACCACCTTGAAGGGTTCTCCTGGACGCGTACGCGAGACGGCACGAGGGACAGAAGATTTACCTTCGACAAGCGGCGGCTCAACGATGGGTTGAATACAGAAAACAGGTGCTGCAGGGCGGCGTACCAAACTCGAGCAACCAGTCTCAACTTCGAGCATGCGATCGTCAACTGCGAGCGGTACGATAACCCTTTACAGGCTACTACCTCTCGATGGCCTTATCAATTTAAGCCAACTCAAACTAATTCTTGCTACAGGAGCTCTCAGCAATCGCCGACGAAGTAATCTACGCCGAGCTCAAGGCCTCGGACGAAGGAATGGGCCGCTGGACGGTAGAAGATCCCAGTCTCCGAAGCGTGCTCCGCTGGCTCCGAGCACGCCGGTGAACAACGCCGGGGAAACAGAAACGACGAAGCTACCACGTACGATCTAAGATACCCCCAGGACCAACGGTTGTGATGAACGAGAGACGAAACGAAGAGAACCAAAAGCAAGCGAACGACGTCTACGCTAATCATGAAAACTTTCTTCCTACTACTTCTTTGATGCCTACGATTCTTTAACGAATACCCTTGACGACCGGATATTTAAGGGGGAGAGTTGAGGTTTGGGGTTGTGATTTTGCAAAGGATAAACATGTTTGTTATATTTTCTTCATGACTTGATGAGTCATGGTTTGTTTTACTGGATGTAAACGATACAGATTTGTGTTGCATGGGCACACTTTGAGATAGATGGAGAGGAACTCCTAGGTCTTGTAGGGTCTCAGTTTAGGATAACGGGGCTGGGCTCCATTAACTGCCTGGAGCAGAACAATAACATAACTATTTACTCTACCTTTCCTCCTGCATGCTTTGAATAACCATACAACCGCCTTATCACTTACATGCCTCATTAAAGATTGTGGTTCATATTTCACCAAATAAGTCCCCTCAGAAGTGGAGTCTCCCATGCTTGTTGCTCCCATTCTTTGGTAACCAATCCGAAGAAGGCATTTCTTGTATATAAAATCAATGACATTTGAACATATAATTAAACAGTCTATCAACGCTTGCTCTGAACACACAAGCCAATTCCAACCAACATAAGAGCCATTCCAACGGCAGTATCTAAAATGGTCAATAGACAGATAGCTATGAATGAACACAAAACTCACCTTTACTGATCACCTTACCATCAACGTGCCAATCACCCAGAACGGTAAAGAGGAACGCCAGCGTGTTTACAATAGGCACAGTCAAGCTCAATTCTGATTGTCGTCATTAGCGATTGACACCTCGGCGTGGCAAATATTCACTAGACTATCCGCGATCGACACCCCCTGACAACCTTTGACAGGTGAGTTTAGAAAGCATAACTTACCAGCCTGTCCAATAAGCAAGAAGAACCAGATACTTCCCGTAAGATTAAGAACCAACGGGATCGCGTAACGAGGGTTCTTCAAGAGGTCAATGACCGCAAAGAAAGCTCCGTATAACTTTGACTTCAGCCAGCTAGATTGAACTGATGGGCTCTCGAGCAGCGGATGCGCAGGTGGATTATGTGATTGAGCGGCACGACGGATGAAAGGGGTTGTGAAGCCCCACGCGAGGCCGACAAGAACGAAGCTGAGGATGTAATTGAAGACTGGTGGCTTCTCGTCTGCAGATGCCATGATGGTGATGATGCAACACAAGCTTCCCCTGCGTTCTAGATTTTCAATATCAAGGAATCAAATAGAGGTGTGAACGTAAACCAGGGAACATGAGGCTCGTGCGTTCGTCAAGAAAGGGCTGATAGTAGTCCACGAGACCTATTAGACGTCGGGTTGTGATGGTTGTGTGGAGGTTGAGATTGAACCAAGGGCAGAATCTCGCAGGAGAAGTGCTTTCTAAAAATATTACTGGAGGCTAAGGCGTCAACGTGGCTGGCGGGGGTCGACAACTCAGCCTCGCCCTAGGGGAATTCTATCCACTAAGGACGCTATCTTTACAGGGGGCTTGGGCCAGCTAGTGTGGCGTTGTTTTGGCTCCCCGCATGGTCAGTGCTTTTAGCCGCATTCCCGCGCTGACAAGCGACCCGACCATCCATCATGATGGGCATCTTTTTCTCACACAGACACATCGCTTATTCTTTTTGGTGTAAGATGCTGTCACCGCTTCCTAGGAGAAACCCACATGTCGACCCGGTCACTCGGGGCTTCTTGGCAATGATCCCTGTTCAGCTGGACATGGGGACATAAAGTTCTGATGCGATGTCATAAGGATGTTGGACATGAGGCCCGTGGTTGGCCTCCCTACCTCCTTGTGATCAACATAGGCCCTGTAGGGAGAGACCCAGTTCCGACGATGAAGAACTTCGATAGACGCACTGCCAAAAGCCGCTCAAAGGAGGTCCATTGAGTTTGATTCGCTCCCTTTGCCGCGGACACGCCGATGAGCCACTTGTCATATCCAGATGGATCGACATAACATGTCTCGCTGTCCCACGAGGATGGATCAGCTATATGCTAGAGCCAGTTAGTGTCTTTACAGTGGTTTCGTCTAAGTTTCGGATCGGCCTAGAAAGCTGGTACGCTCCGTGATTGGCTTTTCGATCTCGGGGCTATTGTCAAGCTCAACGACACAGAACACAGGATTATGTGATCGTCAATCCGCACGTCGGCTTCAATCTGACGGCATATGCACATACCTCGGCCAGCGCCGGTAAGAAATTTCATCGATACAGACACTCTTCGAGATATTTCCTTCGGAATTGTCCGAATCATACCCAAAGTCTCAGCTTGTCGATCATTCAAAGTTTCGAATGATCAACCTACCCTTGACCAACCGCAAGGCAAACAACGGAATCGATAGATCAGTTGAGTTGATACTGCTTACAGAACATTGTCAGGTTGTGATTGGGCTCGTTAATCTTAGACATGTTTCTATTCAAGATTGCTTCTCACCAATGCTTTGAGAGTTCAAGATTTGCATAGGTTCAGTGGTCCGTCACTATCCATCCGTTGATCCAATCACCATAACCTAAGTCTGGAGCAAACTCAACCGGCGAATATTCAAACCCTTTCTCTGATTATCCTGATACTTCCTCATATGTCTCTTTCTTTCTCCAGTATTTCACGGGACCTCGCGCATTCATCGTGATCGACCCTATATTTGCGACACGTTCTGATGTCATGATACGCGTCCATGATTCATTAACTGGCACAGACTGTCTTTTCATCTTTGTTTGCTTTTGGAGTCTCACCAAAGCTGACAACCGTGATTATACGAACGTTTGTTGTTAATTGGCGATGAGTGCCTGACAAGCATGAATTGATGCGTCATGACCTGTAGCTCAATAGAGCTTTGTCAAGGAACGTTATAGTGGTTAGAGAGAGTTGGGTATTGTTGTTGATCTCAACCAACAACTTGCATTTTTCTAATTTCGCCATTGCGGTGGTATTGATCGAGACCATACACTTCATCTTGCATCATCGTAGATGATCTGCAAGGGGACCATTAAAGACTGAGATACAGGTGCAACAAGATCGGACTTCACTATCGATCGAACCAACAACATGCGCACAAGCTTTCCCCAGGATGTATACACTTGAGATCTTTGATATCGCACACATGTCAGCATGTCACTAATCACGCTTCAACACCATGATCGAGTATTTGTCCGTGATGAGACCCTTACTCAGGGGCATTCTATACGTCACCACACAACAAGCCGTGTCCGCATAATTCCTCACCAGAAGCAAACAATCCCGTCGGGTACGCGGTCAACATGCAAGCTGCCTTGTGAGAAAGCAACTTGCCGACAGAAACATCGCAATAAGAGGAGGTTGGCTGATCGGCCGGCTCATCAATTGCGTCAACGAAATGATCTTTGATGTTTTCAAGTTGATTTTCAATTTGGGATCGGCGATGAGAGACCAAGAAAATGCTGAGAAATAGCTATAAGAAGGTCTTGTTGCCCTCCATCAACCCAACATTTTTCATCATCGACACATCAACAACTCTCAAGCAACAGCTACCACAACAACTTTCTTCTTTACCAAGATCACCACACACTACCTTCAAAATGACCGATGCTCAGGTTGCCGGCGGCCACAAGGCTACTATCAACAACCCCAATACCTCTGAGGAGGCCAAGGGGCACTCCCGCCAGGTTCTCGAGAACGAGTTCAACGGTGGTGACGGTAAGCTCAATATGCCTCCCACTATAAGTCCCATTCTAACATCTTACAGTTACTGGTGCTGAGGACAACAAGGACAAGAACCCTGGCAATGTTGCTGGCAGTCTCAAGGCGTAAGTTCAAGGATCTCTTAGACTTGACTACCTGCTGATAACAAGAGTACTCTGAACAACCCCAATGTCTCCGACGAGACCAAGCAGAATGCCCAGGAGCGTCTTGACAAGGAGGACTTCTAAAAACTTCGATGCTGCCCATATCTAGCAAGCGACCTTAATACCCACACGAATGTTTGGAAGGCCCTGGAATTTACCAACGGCATAACTGAAATATGAACAATTGATATTGTCAACAAACCGAACCCCTTGTGAAATAGATTGTGTGGCACAGTGAAATCATATAAATTATCTATTTAATGCTTCCATATGAAGACTTGCCCGGCACTATTACCTCTTCAGTGTATCACTTACTTGTTGTCATTCTTCAGGGGCTTACAATGCGATTTCTGTTGACAAATGGATGCCTTTCACTATCTAGGGAACATGTCCGTATTGTAGCTTCAATCCTCAAACAGTAATATTCGAACCCTTTTGAAAACATCGAACCAACGCCATTCTCCCGCCAATCTGGCTTGAATCTAGTGCTATACCGTGCTCCATATAACCCCTTTATCGTGTTTCCGAATAATCGTTCAAGGCAACGCAGACAGCCCCTCTGTGATGTCCGTTGTACTGTCGGATGATCTGCTGGCTATGCAATTCCCACAATCGCGCATAGTGATCGGAGCAAGCAGTGACCAGATATGCAGAATCGGCGCTGAAAGCGCAATCCCAGACCCAGCGCTGGTGCCCGGTTAGAGTGGCTTCTAGGGGATACGGCTTGGGTTCTAGATCTGTGCTTGGTTCGATGTTCTTCACCTCCCAGATCTTGGCTGTGTGGTCTGCGCTACAAGTGGCGAGTTTCTTAACGTCTGGGGATAGAAGAATACGGGTGATGTATTCCTTGTGGGCATTGAAATGCGTTACTGGCACTAATTGTGTGCGGTCGAAGCTCTGAATAAGATTCCACACGAATACGTTGCCCTAGTGAAGTGGTTAGAGATTAGTTTTTAGCACTTTTGATTGCTACTTACGGCATTGTTCGCGGCGCATAGCAAGGACCCATCGCTAGCGACAGTAACGCTGGAGACTGAGACGTCCTCCTCTGGGATGAGCTCATGGGAACAGTTGTTCTCAGCCAAATCCCACACCCTGACACTTCCAGACCTGTCGCAGCTGATGATCTCACCCTGGTTGGGATGAATCACCACATCGTTCGCCGGACAGCCATGGTTGTAGCTTCGTTGAATCGACCCAGTCCGTGTCTCCCAGATCTTGACGGTTCCGTCCTCGGAGCTAGTTACCATCCATTTCCCCTCGCAGTGAAACGCGACGCCTGTGATGTTTCCAGTGTGGCCCTCAAACGTCAACAACGGGTTCGGATTCGTGGACTTAATATCGTAAAGTTTGACGGTATGGTGGCCAGCGGCGGCAAGGTATCGCTTGTCGGGAGAGATGCAGAGACGGTTCACCTGGGAGTCAGGGTGTTGAATTGTGCGTGAACAGATACCTGACAAGGCTTCCCAAAATCTAGAAGCTGCATGTCAGCCATTTTGTGATTACTAGTCGAGAAGCGCATCGTGTCGCACCTGATAGTATGGTCATAGCCAGCTGTAAGGTGGGTTAGCTTGTACTGGAGGATGTGTTCATAGAAGAGTCGCATTTACCTGTGCAGAGAATAACAGACATTTTGAAGGCGGAAAATCAGTCGCGTAAGCTCAGCTCATGGTCTTGATAGTTGCCACAGGACTTTTTATCAATGAAAGTCGAGAAACAAAGCATTTATTGAGTTTCCAAGCTCTAATTCCATACCCCAAACCCTCCTCTCCACCGCGAAGAACGACGCGCATGGAAACGATATGCAGCAACCGAGCTATGCACTTAAACAATATCCTATGACTTCCTCAGGTTAGCGCAACGTCGCATCGTCCTTCCATAATAGGCACAACTGACTCTCTAACATGAATATTAACAACAAAGTTGATTCTCAAACATTTAACCAATCATCAAATGTTGCCACGAAATGATTCTCCCCGAGCATTCAGCTTGGTTCGTTGCAGCGTTTGTGAACTCTTACGCTACAATGCGGACTCTTGCAAGCACATACCACAAAGATCATGCAGACTAAGTTCAACCGAAAGTCCATCCGAAAAGGCCAGAAATTTCTAGCAGGACCTCGCCAAGTAGCTACGAGACACATCTTGTCCAAAAAGGGCGTCATTTGTGTGGCGGGCTTTATTTGTGTAACCGGTCGCACAGGCTCATCGTGGTTTCGCCCATGCCATCACCCGTGTCTGCAGCTCGTTCAGCAACACCTGCCTGCCTACCTCATGGAGCATTTGCATCAACAACAGCTCCTGGCAGAGCAGATGGTATGACTGACGCAACCATTTTTGGTCACGTCAACTTGTCATTCTCGCGTGGTCGGGCCGTTGTAACACTCAGTGACAAGAAAATGGACAGTGGAATGTTGAAGGAAATGATGAGGACCTGCTGTTAAAGCAGCTGCAAGTGCAGTGACCGCCTGTTTAACAGCAAGTAAATGTCCACGGAAATACGGTCTCATTCTGCCACTGAGCTGTATGCCTGAGTGTACCAACTGGGAGTTATTGCACAATGTCTATGGCAAAGAATGGCCCCCTTTGCCTGCGTCAATTTCAAACCGACTTCGAACTGAATTATCAGATCATTTCATGATAACATCACAAACGCAGGTCCAACTGTCGTGCGACGCCGTTGGAGGTTCAATACGGCCTCTTGACATCAAGCCCTTCGGAAGTTTTGAGACATACACAGCATGTCCTACGTGACCCTCAAAACAGGAAATTTCTTTCTCTTCATTGTCATCATACTTGAATCATCAGAGTTGGGACTGACTGCAGCCTTCCAAAACAGAACGGATTCTGGCTGATGATAGCCCTTGACGGCTCCACCCCCCTCAACGACAGCGAGCGTCTAGTATCGTATATGGTTCAGCTGACTCTTAGGTTCTTTGGATCGATATATCACCGACTTTAGGGCTGAGATACAATGATAGATACTACCAGAGATAAGAAAAACTACTATTCAAGCCACTAGGTACCTTCTCTGATTGGTGATCGAAAAGCCTCTCGCGTCGAGGTCATCTGACGGTCTTTTGATGAGCTCAGACGTCATCAAGCACGAATAAGCATCCCGCGGCGAATGTGCATGGTTCTGAGGGTCAGGATAAGAAGTATCCTGTTAAGTTGGCAAAAGTGCCTGCAAGGCCATCCGTGCAACAGCCCCAGAATCAACATCTCCGCCCTCGTTACCTTTGACTTATTCTTTTCCTTAGCGGTGGATGATGTACCCGTTATCACCCACGGGAAACAACACGGGATGGATAAGGTGGTCAGACTGTGAATAGTCTCGTTCCTCCGAAATCTTAAGCCGAGCCAAGGCAAGAGGCGGCATTGATCGATAAGAAAGCCAAGATTGGTTGAGGCTTTTGTTGGCCATGACTTTCTCAATTATAAAGCGTTGGTGGGCAGGCAGTCATGGGCTTAACAGAGAAAGTTTGAAGTAGTTGAGGGTAACACAAAGGCAGAGCTAACGAAGAGGTGCATAACTTTGCGTATCGAAAGACCACAGCAAGCTTACTGTTTCCTTCCTTTATTTCCGGTGTTGGCTTGACCGATGGATAGCAGATGTCTTTTGACCGGTCAGGTTATAGATGGGCGTACAAGAGTGGCATGTTGACAACGATGTCGTGGCTTCTTGTACTTGGTTCTGTCTCTGGGACAGCCCCTGGGCTCACTTGATGCAGCAAATAACCACAAACGCGGCTGCCATCAGGAAAGTCGGTCAACTTGTGAACTATGCCAGTTGGAGAGGCCCGATGCTCATCGGGATGTTGCACCGGATAGGAGACAGGATGGGCACAGCATGATGGCCAAGACCAGGTTTCTCTTTCAGGAACTCGGTTTCGTGCACTTAAATTATACACCAACGTGATATCAAGATTTAAGGTGATGCGAATATATCGCCTTCGAGGCCCCCTTTTAAGCAAGGCTACTAGCTGACACTTCACGAGACACGGTCGATCTGTCTCTCAGAGACAATATGTGACACCCACCAGATGAACGCTTTCCAGAATTTCCACCATCTATTAAGGGTGTTAGGCAAGTAATATCTTGGCTGCTGCAACTACTTAGGCATGCACGCAATAGCACAGCTATTTGAGAAATGGCGTCTTTCAATACCCGCGAAGCTGCATGAGTTCAGCCGAAGTCACAGAGTCCGCTTAATCTGGTTCGTCGCAGAAGTTCGGGGTATGAGGCACAACCTTGCGATCATGCAGCAAGCCGTCAGAGTTGGTCAGCATGGATTTTGATTTGCCGGACGCCTCCGCAACCGGTCAAGATTTCGAGGCATTTCCCCCCCATATAAGCACCGACGACGCGGTCCAGGAGGCGCTCTTGGTACAGACTGAAGGAGAGTTGCATGAAGTGCAAAAGCCACAAAGTGCAGCTATTCGGTCAAGTGTGTGCTGTAGCCCGGGGCCGACAGGAGCTGGTGTGGGGATATGCGTTTGGGAATGAGGCCCAAACCCAGGACCCCAGGTATGTGAATTTGGATCCCGGCTCAGATGAGCGCCGTTGAGTTCGGGCACGAAATAGATTGTCTAAAGATTTGAGCCCGATTAAGGCAACCAAGCATCCTTGACCCGATCGCCATCACAAGACCCGGTTGCAGCCGGCATCTTGACAACGGCTACCGACTCTGACAGACATGATATGACGCTCCATGTCAATTCTCGGCTTCGTGGTGTTTGTAAGGCGGTGTGTTGGTGGCCGTTTTGAAGGATGAACACAGCCTCTGTCATATTGGCTGTATGGTATATACTATGGTCGAAGCTGATGCTCTCTAGGTTGAGACTATATATATCGATAGGCCTTCCTGATGTTGAAATGAAAGATTTGGAAAAATAAGACCCTCAACTGACTACAAAACTCAAACATCACAAACTGCAACAACTCCTGACGTCACTTACAATGACTTCTTCTCTCTCCTCCTATGTCTTCGATGATGAAGGCATGACTTGGATCACCTGCGATCTATGTGCTGGATCTTTCCAGCGTGGATCGTATGTTCACTGTCCTCTCCATCGTATCTCAGCTTTACTGACTCTGAAGCAGTGGATTATGTCAGGCCTGCCATGGAACCAAACTTCGTAGAGTTTCCTACAGCTATCTCGCTACAGGATCCTCCCCTCCCCAGGTTCAAGGAGGTACCACTCCTCCGCCACCTCCTCCGTCCAGGGGTGGCCAGCATGACCGTTCTCACGGAGGCTCAAGTGGCTTCAGTGTCTATGGTCGCCGTTCTTGAATATTTTACCTCATGGCAGACTATGGTCAGTCTTGCTAAGAAATGTCTTTCAGGACATGTATAAGAGAGGACAGCCGGATGAGGCTACATACAAGTGTGCACACTCAATCGTTTGAGATACCATGTTATTTGCTTTTATTGAAGTGGAGATATATCTATGGAGGGATTTTTGTTATGGCGGTCTTTTGTCTGGTGTCACTCATTTTGAGGTTTGACTTGATTTACTCTGAACATTTGGTTGGAAGGATGAAGCTGTGCTGCTACAGGAGCAACAATTGGCAGCAATCTCACTCCTTAAGAAACGAGCTTCTCACGAAACATGACATTTGTAGCTGTGCCGACCTGTTATTTAACTTGCATAATCGACGTGAAGTTTAGAGCACCTGAGATACAGCTGATTTGCCCATGATCGTCAACTGTTAAGTGATTCGTATGAGTTTCCTGTGTAACTCATGCGTATCTACTTATCTCAATCACACTGCGGCTCCCCCAAACAACCTCTCAAATTATCGTGGTAACTGTAGGCTATTCAATGGGTGTCTCTTGGTCAACTCATTTATACAACATTTGACGAATAGCATCTCCTCCTCTTGCCCCGCGTCATACTGAGAGTTCTTTACTATTTCGTAATGAACCCCACCCCCACTTCCATTGGATCACATCACTCAAATCCCGATGCCGGCCTCCACCAACCCTCATCACTATATCTTTCGCCATCTTCATAACTTGCTGATTCTACTCATAAACAAAACAATGCGAACTGTCCTCCGCCGACTCGCACTAACATCTCGATCTTTAACGACCTCAGCATCACCCTTCTCACTATTCCAACGAAGCAACCCCTCCACCATCCGCAAGATGTCGTCTATCACTGAACCAGTTCTTAAGCAACGTGTCAAGCTCTCTCTCATCCAACTCGCCTCTGGCTCCGACAAGAAGGCCAACCTCGATAGTGCAGCCTCACACGTCGCCCGTGCAGCTTCTTCGGGAGCAAAGATTGTTGTTCTGCCAGAATGCTTCAACTCGCCTTATGGAACAGATCACTTCCCCCAATACGCAGAGACTCTACTACCTAGTCCGCCATCTAACGATGCTGCGCCCTCTTATCACGCCCTCTCTGCAATGGCCGCTGATAACAAAGTCTACCTCGTTGGTGGGTCAATTCCAGAATACGGCCCGGATACGAAGAAGTACTATAATACAACTCTCATCTTTGGACCCGACGGTGCCTTGTTAGGTACACATCGCAAGGTGCATCTTTTTGATATCGACATCCCTGGCAAGATCACATTCCGCGAGTCAGATATTCTCAGCCCTGGTAACAAGGTGACACTTGTTGATCTCCCTGAGTACGGCAAGATTGCTGTTGCTATCTGCTACGACGTTCGCTTCCCTGAACTAGCCACCATTGCAGCTCGAAAGGGTGCCTTTGCCCTTATCTATCCTGGTGCTTTCAACACCACAACCGGTCCTCTTCACTGGCAATTGCTCGGTAGAGCTCGAGCTGCCGATAACCAGCTCTATGTAGCTCTCTGCAGTCCCGCTCGCGCTGAAACAGGCTATCCTGCTTATGGCCACAGTCTTGTTGCCGACCCAATGGCGCAGGTTCAAATTGAAGCAGATGAGAAGGAGACCACTGTCGACTGGGAACTCGACCCTGAGAAGATTACTGAGGCGAGAAAGAACATCCCATTGAACACCCAGCGAAGGTTTGATGTATATCCTGATGTAAGCGAGGGAAAGGTTCAGTTTGAGGAGCCCTGAGAGTCTCGAGACTGGCTACCCCTTTTAGCGGCATATAAAAGTTAAGATCGAAGTGAATCACCAGACAATGACGGAGGAGATATCAAGTGAAAGGCCAAAATCCTTTATTTCATGACTCATTTTGCAGTAAAACGCCAGAGTCTTTTCCTTTTTGGAACACATATCCCTTTGTGTCCGTGTTAATCTATGTGACCACCATGGTCATTTTTATCCCCATTGATCCCTTTCCTGCGTAAACTCATAAAAGTAGCCACCCATCCCACTCGAAGATCATCAGACATAACAAACGGCCTTACTCGAGAGCCTTCTGGGCGAACTTGGGAAGGACGAAGCTGGCCTTGTGGATCTCAGCAGAGTAGTATCGGCACTTCGCGTCCTCCTCCTCCTTGGTCCAGGATCGGAGAGGGGTCTTGACATCGGCCTTGGGGTCCTTGGAGCAGACCATGAAGCCAATCTGACCGGAGGGGTAGGTAGGGATGGTGGTGTAGGCGTACTCGGCGACGGGGAAGATAGCCTGGCAATCCTTCTTGAGGCGGGTGATAAGGGGGAGGTGAAGCCAGGGGCTCTCAGCTGTAAGCAAGTCAACGAGTCAGTGTAGTCCCAGAAGAAACTGCTACGCAATATAACAATAACATGGCGGATCAGGAACAGCAGAACTGAACGGACGGAACGTGGCACACGTTAAACAAAAAACGAAATGCATGCTATCGCGGGACTACCGGAAGCAGAGCTGGGAAAGCAGCACTAGCTTCTGGGAGTCCCTAGGAGGGAAGCGGCACCAAAATGTACCCATCGAGGGAGATCCCAGCCACAGCGATCAACTTTGATCCGGGAGGGTTCCCCGATTCTGCCGTTCCTAGGGACGCCAGTTACTCTCCTCAAGAAAATAGGGAACATACAACCTTGAGTAGTAATGACACCGCCCTCACGGAGAGCGTCGTGGAGGAGCTGGAAGTAGCTCTTCTGGAAGAGAGCCTCGGCGGGACCATCGGGATCGGAGGAGTCGGTGATGATGACGTCGAACTCGTTCTTGTAATCGTTGAGGAACTTGAAGCCATCGCCAATGTGGGTCTTGGACTTGGGGTGGTCGAAACCGCAGGCCATGGAGGGGAGGTGCTCCTTGGAGAGACGGACAACAGCCTCGTCAATGTCGCAGAGGGTAGCCTCCTCAACACAGTCATGCTTGACGATCTCACGGAGAACACCACCGTCACCACCGCCAATGACAAGAACCTTCTTGGGGTTGGGGTGGGAGTTGAGGGCGAGGTGGGCGATCATCTCCTGGTAGGAGAACTCATCACGCTCGGTGCACTGGATAACGTTGTCGAGAACCAGAACGTTGCCGAAGTCGGTGGACTTGAAGATGAGGACATCCTGGTACTTGCTCTTCTCGTGGACGAGAACCTTCTCAACGCGGAGGGTCATGGCATGGCCTATTTGGTTGGGTGAGAATTGAAAGCCGTTATCTGGATGGATTATATGTGCCTACCGGGCCACATGTCCGAGATCTCTCGGAACCAGCCATCTTAAGAGAATGTTAGCTATTGCCGACAAGAATTGAAAAACTCTAAGTGAATTGGAGTGTAGGCAAAGATCTTTGTTGTATGGAGGGGAAGCCAAGTATCAAGCTGAGGCTATCGCCATTGTGTAACGATAAGCTCAAACTTTGAACTCGAACTCTTATGAAGACCAATCATCAGGTCATAGGCTTCATTTTCCCGCAGAAACCGTCGAGAATTGAGTGACCAGACATGTGCATGATGATCATCATGAGAGAGGGGCAGGATAACGCGGGGCAGTAAAAAAAAACATGAACAGCAAGAAAAACATACCCTTGATGGTAGGGTGGGTGATCTCCTCGGAAGACATTTTGTTGTTTGAAGAGTTAAAAGAAGAGAAAGTTCGACGTGGCGCAAAAGCAAGCGACGAGCCGAAGGTTGAAGTGGTGATGTTTCGTGGAGGTGAAGAAAAAGGCGGGAGTCTTGACTTTTTAAAAAGGTGCTTTCGTTGCTTCTGGAGCAGCTGCTGTACACGGTTGTACAGGTACCCGCGTCCGCGCCCGCGAATGCAAGAGCTCCCGGTCGTAAATATTAGTGGAGACACAGCCATGGCTTTAGCGGGTAAAAAATTTGACGCCGCCCACACAGAAACAGAAACTGGTGATGGCACAGTAATTTTTTGGGCATCGATCGATTGGGGTCCCAGACGATAATTAGGCGGTGATTTCAAGGTTGCTGAGGCATTACTGGGTACCCTAGACAACTTTGTCTCACTGTACAGAGTACAATAGAGTCATGCCATAACGCATTGGCCGTTTAAACCATGTTGTACTGGTCTTGTACTTGGTCAACGCTAACGTTAAATCTTGTAACTCATTATTCTGCCCAATTGCTGCCATTTTCGGCTTAACCGCACTAACACGTCAGTGGGACAGGACAAGAGGTCAAACAAAGCATAGCACAACGTGGGGTGGTGGAACGACGCTTTAGAGGGTTGAATATCAAAGACAAAGCTGAACTTATCTCTCTAGATATTTCCTCTTGTGGTAACTTGATTTTCAACCCCAACATGCTCCATCTCCGAAGCGGGCCATGGAGAATTTAATTCTGAGCTAAATGGCTTAGTGACAGTTCGAATGGGGATATATAGCTATGATACGCATACACATTGGTCACCTTGAAATACACCTCGGAGCGCAGTTGATAACTGAGTGGGTTTATTCGTTGAAGTCACTTCCCGTTCTCGTCTCTCATAATGAGTCAGAGCATAAAGACAACGGGTTCAGATAGAAGAATACAGATCGCTTGCTTGGTATAGCCTTCAACAAGCTCAGACAAAGAGGAGGATGTGAGCTGATATCGTGATACAAAAGATCCTTCCCGGATTTACAAACTTTTCCCGCTATCAAGGCACAATCTTCCAATATTCAGAATCAGAGGATACCCAACTTCATCTGAATAGCATTGACCCATCCATCCCATATATTGTACGCCCTTGTTTCCTCCCCTAGCTCCATTCACCCCAAACCTTGATTGCAGGAACGCCTTGTAAACCAGAACCTTCCCGTAAAACGCCAAGCATATAATTCTAAACACATAAAGTAATGAAACTGCCAACCATTGGTGGAGAGGGACATGTGTACAGAGAGTTGAAAATAGGGCTGCCTTCCTTTCGTAAGGCAGTGATCATATATAACGTACTTCGAAACCTTCATGATTTGTTATCGTCATCTTCGTGAATGTGAAACTCGGCCGTGTTGTTATCTGGCCATGCATTTTGTGTACTGGGATACTCAGATGGCTGACTGCTGACGTTGCTGCCAGGATCAGTCTGGTGAGGATCAATGTTTTCACCATCTGAGGCTTCGCGCTGGTCCTCGATCCCAGGCCACGGCTCATCTTCTGGAAGCTGCCAACCCTGCGAACCTTGCTCTACGAAAGCTTGGTCATGTGTGATGACCTCCATGTCGTCCACACTCTCAGCGTCTTCCATGTCTTCGGACCCGCTCTCATAAATCTCGATGTTGAAGTCCGAGCCATCGTCGAAGTCATCCTGGGCGGGAGCAGGAGCAGCACTTCCTGCGCGAATAGGTCGTTCCTGGAGAGGGGCATTGCTGTATGGCGTAGCATAGGCAAAGGGTGTAGTGCCACGCGCTGGTTGACGATCATGAATCCCAAGAGGCATTGGACTCGGTGAGGCAGTCCATCTGGGTGTGAAACGATGGCTAGGTGATCTTGTACGGCGACGCTTCATGATTGCCGACTGGGAGTTGGCCTGCAGAGCTGGAGATGAGCGACGGCTCTGTCCGTATGACGCAACGCGGCGTCTACTGAGCGCAGGGGAGGCTTGTATTGGAGCTGACATGGGCATTGAAGAAGTTCTAATGTGAGGTGGACGAGAGCCCCGTCTGCGGAGCAACGGTGACTGAGCACGCGTCATTGACGGACTTGCAGATTTGATGGACTGCAAAGCTGGATAAAAAGTCTGTGGTGGTGATGAGGTTGGCGCCTTGTCATTTCGCACGCTCATAGAGCTGCTTGCGCTTGGTGGCTCGTCAAGCTGTTCAACCCAGGACCAACATTCTTCAAAGGGTTTGCCCTCGTCTAGTGAGGCTGATGGATCAGGGGCGACTGGACTCATCTCCCTGAGCATCTGCCACGTCCAGCCCATTTCGTAGGCCTGAAAGTCTTGAAGGTAGGCATCAGGATGAGTTACGAACAGTCTAGGCTCAGAAGCTCTCATCATGACTTGGCTCAGGAATTGAACATCCCACACCGCTGGAGTCATCATCTCAGCAGGGCTGAGGAAACGTAATCGTGAATCCTTATGGATTTTGCGAAGGGGAACCCAAGTGGATTGAAGTCCCAAAAAAGAAGATGAGCGAGGATCTGTCGTTTGGGGACGAGAGAAAATGTTCATCTCGCGAAAGAGGTGACCGAAAGCTGCGTTCATAGCCATGGTAACGCTACGAGCGTCTGAGCCCTTGACAGATATCGTCTTGATTAGACCACGGCTGCGCAATCGTCGATCAATGACGCCCTTGTCCGCGCAAGCTTTGGGCAGGAGCCATTTCGTATCTTGATCTGAGACCATCCAGTCAGGGTAAAGCGACATCTCAGACCTTAGAGTTGCAGTGCTGTGCGTCATGGGTAATTGCGTCCAGTCATCGTTGGAGATTTGTGGCTCATTCTTGAACTGCTGTGCCTCCTGCCACACCTTCTTAAGGGGGAAAGGCAGAAACACCACCTCGATCTCAAATGGATGATTCGGGGATGGCATCAGCGACTGTAATTGTACCACTTGTGCTTGTAGAGATTGGACCTGACTCCAGAGCTCTTGTGAGTGGGTTGGCCGACTCGTAGTGCTTGTCGATACGGATATCACACTGGCATCATCGCCACGACGAGACGTAACGCTATTGCTGTCGTTAAGGACGCTCTTGTTATCATTGACAAGCTTTTCCACCTCCTCAACTCGACTTTCTAGATCAGTCATACGAATATCGGCGTGATCATGCTTTTCGTGGCATTCCTCATGTCCCGCTGCTGTGAACGAGACCGTCTCCAACCGATCTAAGCGCTGGTCGTGACCGCTAACAGTATCAGACAGGTTCTTGAAAGCGCGGCGGGAAACAGCTGCACTAAAAGCTGTAGCTCGGGGTTCAGACTGGGTTGGCGTGCTTGCCCGGGGAGTGTCAGGTGGTTTGTAGTCCTGGGAAGTCCACGTAAAAGAGTCAGCTGGTGGCGCCTGGTTCTGAGGCACAGAAGTTGGCGGGACATCCTGGGTATTGGCCTGGGTTAGAGATGGAGGTTTCTCTGCTGAAAGCCCATTAAGAGTGTGAAGTCCCTTTCCTGCAAACGGCCGGAGATATTTAGCTTGGGCGGATGAGGTTGTTGATGCGGTTTGAGAGGCAATCAAACACTGGGCCGGTATTGGTGGGATAGCAGAAGGGCAAGACTGTGACTGAAGAAGGCCACCCCAGCTTAAGGTATCCGGGATTGAGGCAGAAGCACCGAGGTTTTGGCTGGCAGGATTCCTGGGAAATGGGCCGGTATCCGCGGGTATTCTCTGGTCCGACAATCTTTGGTCCGGTGTCCTTTGGATGAAAGATAAGGCTCCTGCATTAAAACTCGAGAAATCCATTCCAGGTATCACAGGGGGCGTCTTGATAGCAATGTCCACTACGGGGCTTAACGGTTCTCTTCCGGTCCTGGGTCTTTCGTTCTCTTGGCCTGGTATACCCACCTCGGGCTGCTGGACATCACGAGATCCCTCCTCATGATAGCAGGCGTGGTGATTGCACATGCACCATTGGGATTGGTCCGGTACAAGATTGCCAGTTGGACAACGACTCCAGAACCTCCGGCATCCACATCGGGCTCCATTGGCACCAGGATTTAGGTCCACGAAACCGCAAGCTCCTCCTGGCAAGCTGGGAGTCGGCGCCCTGATCGCGACGGCATCTGTGTATATATCGAAGGCATTTGGGGTGAAGTGAGACGGGTCGAACGGGGTCGTTGCCATTGGGAGCTACACGCGCTCATGTCGCGAGGTCGGGATCGAAAGCGAATGGGTAGATAGGCTCGGGCGCCTTCGAGGATTGAGGTCCAAGTTGGGAGTGAAAGCTATATACGATATATATATGGTATGGCAATTGGTCGATGACAGCCGTGATGATGTGTCAAGGGCCTCAACCAGGCCCAACTGGACAGGGTCGCAGGCAGAACGGCCGCCTAATTTCAGTTCATCGCACTACAAGATCAATTAGAAGAGCTGCCCTGGCCCGACGAGGTTGAAAAATATCCAGGCGCAATCCACAGAAACCGGGCGAGGAAATGGAACAGAATTCCAAGACATGGAGGAGACTGACCAAAGCGCGAACAGAGAAGGGAAAGCACACGAGCGCTGAGGGAGAGGACAGCGCAATTTATACGATGGAAGCTCAGGAGACGAAGAGAAATCGCAGGCGAACAGGAGAGAGTGGGCGAGAAAGAAAGTCGCAAGAGCACGAGGCGCAAGATGGAGGGAACTCGAAATGTCTGCCTGCCTATGGAGGAGGGAACAGGGCGAACAAGGCGACTGCTTTTCGAGTGGTTCACGAGATGAGATAGGACAAGAATGGGGGACGGGGATAGGGAATCATATTCTCCCACAGCAAGACACGCCTCGACTGTGGACACACGCGCATCCTGTTGATGCACTATTGCCATAAAAGGCAAGTAATCATAGCTGCCTTTACAGTGGAAAATATAGCAGAAATACAGTACATCCAGGACAACTCAATCACTCAAATTATGAGCAAAATAATGATTTCAAGTTTCATAGTGAGTGGATTAATCCATATTTTCCGACAAGATCCCCTTTTAGGTTTTAATAACGTCAACCGTTGAAGAACACGAAGCTTCACATCTGCCTCTAACGTCTTCTTCGTTAAAATGCAAGGGAGACACGAAACTTGTTAAAGCGGCACCACTTGTCTCAGAGCACGCTCCTCACCAAGTCACTTTCAGAGCTGCCTCTCTTGCTACCCCGCCTAATTAAGTGCTCACGCCAGTGCACGCTCACTAAAAGCTACAAAAACACAAGGAAGCGCTTCAAGATAAGGATTTTCTAACCAATAGGGTGCTTCCGCGCTCGACGAGTCCCGCCTTGCTACGGGAGCGAACGGCGCCTCCCTCTTCTCCCCGTTGGTCTAAGTTGAGTCAAATGAACGGTTGGACAATGTTCTCTTGAAAGGAATAACTCAGTAATAAGGCATCAAAATCTAGTGTGTTTTGAAGAGAAAGAGTCATAATTGTCAGAACTTTTGATCGAAGAATCATCCTATGCCCGTTAGGACGTGTGAATGATACGCAGTTCAGGACTTACACCACTTACAAAGAACCCTCTCGACCAAGGGACAGGCTGGAGCTTGGTTCACCAAAAATAATACAAGCCGTGAAAGAATTAAAAGATGCCTCGTTGAAGCAAATGTCACACGAGGCTGGAAATGCAATTGGCTCTCAGCCTCTCCTACTGTTACCTTTTCTTTCCAAGATTGACGTGATTGTCATCTCCCATTGCGTTCTGATCTCGACTCGTTCAGTGAGGCGATAACTGGGTCTTTCGCCTTGGACAATGGCTGGCTGTGTGACACCAGAACATTCAGTGACAGAGAAATAAAATCACATGGAATTAGCATTAGGACGATCGAAATCTTTTTGAGTGTGCAAAATAAAGGAATTGTTTCTTTGTTCCAGTTGAGTATAGGGGACCTGCCCAAGGACAAGTCCGTAAAATCATAAAATAAAACTCTATCATGTCCCAGAAAAACTCCAACCCTCATCTTTGAATAGATTTGAATAGTGGTGATTTCCATCGTTTGGAACTTATATCAAGTGGTTAACCTGTAACTAGGCAAATGTTCATAATACTCCTAACGCTGCCGTTATAATGCGCCCGTCATAGCTCATGCGTCAACATCTGTCACGCCTTCATCTTCACATAGATCATAATTATCATCACACTTCGCCCCAGCTACCCATCGGGCCGTTGGATGCGATTACAGAGCCTGTACCCAGGGATCCACCTATGTCCCAGTAATGTCGAGATGAGACACTGCTACGGCGGGCGGATCGTCTGGTGCTCTGACTCGCGCAACTACTTGGATGCCGAATTGCCACTGGACTTCCGGGTGTTGTAGCTTTGAACGTTCGGCGTTCGGCCGGAGGTCGCATGCGTGAAACCAGCGGGTGGTGTTGACGGACGCGCGCCAACTTTGCGGCTGTGTCTTGACTATTCGACGTTGCCAGATGAGCTGGTGTTGATGAAGGAGGGTTGCTGCTCCGTGGCATGAAACGAGAGCGTAGATATCTGAACACCAGTTTCATATCAAGATCCTTCTCCCATTCCTCCTGAGTAAAAGTGTTGCTCATAGGAGTGTCTTGTCGTGATGTTTGTGTTGCTTCGGCCGATGGCTCAGATCTGCCATGAATGTTGATGGGTTGTGATGATGTCTGAATTGTTGGTTTGAATTGTGGGAATGACGCGTGTTCGTGTTCTGTTGGTCGAATCTTGTCTGTGGCGGAATGAGATGAGTTTGACTCTGGGATGATTGGAAGACCAGCGTAGGGAAGTGGCATCTGCTGGACTCGGGTATAGGTTGAGAATGCACCAGGATGATGCGAAATATGGCTCACAAGTGAACCAAGCTCCCTTGACATCCTCTCCAGCATGTCCAACTGCCACTCCTTTCTAGAGGCAAACTGTCGCGACTCCCACGCCAAGGTTTGGGAGGCGCGGGGTGTTGACGATAAATCTTCATTATCCTCAGGTCCTGTGTCTCCCATGAATACTGAAATCGATCGTTCGTCCATTCCAACAACGTCTCGCAAGAATCTTCTGGTAACTTTAGAAAAGAACCCTTCTGAGTCGGATGGTGTTCCAATAGCATCCTCGTCGTGCCATGTCATGTTGTCTGATTCTCCATCATAAGCGAGGGCAGATGGAACAGAAGGCACATTGGAGGACGGGCGTTTCTGAATAGATGCTTGCGAAAATCGCCTCCTCCTTGTCTCGCGCTGAATCTCACCCAGCAATACTCGACTGTGTTCCAGTCGCCAAGCTTCGATTCTTTGGCGTTTCTCTGCCTCATGGACCTGATCATGCTCCACATCGAGTTGCCGCAAATCAAAACTCTCTCTTCGTTGATACTGCCGTCTGGGATTGAAACGTTCGAATTGATAGATGTGATCTTGGGCTTCGGCCCCCAGGGTGGGCTGGTCAAGGTGGAAGGATCCCAGACCATCGTGGCCGGGAAATACAGGCCCGGATCCCTGCTGTTCGTCCTGTGGCTGATACTGCACTCCAGGTATTGAGCGAAAGCCGGGCAAGTGGCCATCTAGACTATCCAGCTCGGCATCATCCTCCTCATCAAGACCAGATGCTGAGGCAGATTGGCGTGACTCGGCCTCCGATTTCGCAGCCGAGTTCAAGCTGCCCAAATCTCCCACTCGTGATCTTCCAGGAGTCTTCAATGAGTGGTCCGTTTCTGTGAGATATGATGTTGTTGTCACATCAGTGGGCGCGAAGAGCACCCATGTCTGCGACTGTTCTGGTTCACGTTCTTGTGTAATGGGCGCCTCTCTTCGGGGGATCTCTTGCTCATCAACAGGAGCCCGCACGACGCGCTGAACCGACTGTCGAGTCGGCTGATGAAAAGCCATGATTGTTGCGCTCGTTGCAATTGTCGTGAAGTCGCGAGGTTGGCTCCGATAAGGAAATGGCGGACAAGATAAGATGCGTCGATGATGGAAGTGGACCCCCTAGATAACTGTATCCGCCTATGTCGGGGGGCTGGAAGAGGCGATATGCGGCAAAGTGGAACAAAGCAAGTAATAGATAACTTGGACGCTCGCGGTTGATGACCTCGAGCAGACCAAGGAGAGAAAAAGCGAAGATATGAAGTAAAGGAAAAGAAGAGTCGAAAACAAGGATGTTGGGGGAAGAAAGGGTTTGTAGTATCACTAAGAGATAGGAAGAGAGGCGGGAGGATTACAGATGGAACCTTTGGAGGGGCCAGTCAAGCACCTCAGAGCAAAGCGAACAGCACCAAAGGAAGCTAGGCCAGTACCGTACCTTAGAGGGATGCTACGCTCATAGGCGTCATCTAGACGCTGTAGTCGGGGGTTGATCGGCGGGTGGAAGACGCTCGCGTGTTCACTTATCCACCCATCCGCCATAGAAGCTCTGCTGCCTTTTAACTCTCAACAAGACAGAGAGAAACAAACATGTACAGTACCCGGAAAGACGGGTAGAAAGTACCACTGCATGATGCTGGGTATCGATATGTTAAGAATTAAGACGTCTTAAAACTATGCGTTCCACTCAACAGAGTCCACCCACATGAGTCGCGAGACGCGGATGGATAAGACAAACCCAAGACCGCATTAAGACGTACAAACCTGATTCTAGCTCTGGCTCTTCTGACGTGGACAGGCGTAGCAATCTTGTAACGAAGCCCGAACAAACTTCATGGCATTTCGGGCCTGCTTATCACTTCATGCCGTGCTGACCGATATTTCAACCGCAGCCGTAAGTTGATATGCCTAATAAGAAGTCGTACGGTTAAAACATCATTACATTCTTCGAGAAGGAAAAAGGGCCTGGCACATATCCACAGCCAAGATCAGATGCAGGGTGATAAGTTGCTGCCAGCAATGACAGATCTGAGGTACCTACGAGCTAGTCTGCCCACCGTCCCGCCCAGGGTGACACAACCGCAGGTGAGGTGCTTTCATGATCCCCAGGCCCTCCATCCCGTTTGTCCAATGCCACTTTCTCATCTCATTCTGCATCTGACTGTGCTAATGGATGCTACTAAAACCGACCTAAGTAACAGCGCCACACAATAGACACCGACTATCAAGCACCTCGCTATGACTGAGCCAGGATTTCTTTTATAAATAAAGAACAAAGAGGTCCCCGAGCAATGAGTAAAAGAATCCTCACCTCATACAATCTTACGACTCATGTTTCCTCGACCTAAACAACGGGGCTCCGTCTCGTCCAACGATAACCCCTGATGTCTTCTGTCGGAGTGAGAAAAAAGACGTGCGCTACCTGTGACCTTTATGGCGTCACAAATCACCCAAGTGAGGTCATGTGGTCCGAATACAAGCGCAGCTGTATTGCGAAATTGCCCCAACAAGACATTGAATGTCTCCGCCAATACTCTTTAAGGACAGTTTACCATATGCATGCAATTACGAGTATTTTGAAATTAGATATGAGCACCAAGAAATGGTAGTATTACTCCTGCATCGACATCCCCCCAAGGTGAGGGGGAGTACACCACCATGTTCGGCAGAGAGTACGAGTGGATATGCGGACAGCTTGACCCGCCAATCACCAGGCCAAACATGAGAGAAATGCCAGGCTTGAGCTGATCGATGAGCAACTGTCTGACTACGATACGCCAGGCAGTGCATGGCATGGCTTAGAAATTGAGAGGCACATTTCACAGTACTGCAGATCTCAGGAAACATATCCCGTGCTTAGATAAGACCTATCACTCTAGTCAAAGTCAGAAATTCTTTGAATGATATCATCAATGATGAGGTGCACGATGAGGAAACACAATTCTGAATGCAAGATTTCAATTTGCCTAACCGGCACCTTTCAACTAGTAAAGTCTCGAGAGGTCCTTATTTGACAAGCCATTTTGACGCCAGAAAACCCAGATTCCGTCCTATCCATCATTTCTTTAAGCCTCAGACTTGAAGGCATCGGGGAAGCGGCGGATGTTGCGCTCCAGTGAGCCGTGGTTGGAAAGGAACTGGACGTAAGCACCGTCGACCTTGACGCGGCCAGCAGCCTTCTTGTCAAGGTACTCCTCACGTCGGAGAGGGGTGAAGCCCCAGTTCTTGGAGACAATGATCTTTTGTCGGCCAGGGAACTTGTACTGGGATCGTCGGAGGGCCTCGAGGGCGATGGCACGGTCTGGTAGTTGATTAGTAAGATAGTTTCAAAGTGGCAAAACGGATTACACATACTAGCATCACGAGTGCGGACGCTCATGAGAATCTGGCCAATGTTGACACGGGCGACAGTGCCGTTGGGCTTGCCCCAGGCACCACGCATACCGGTCTGCAGTCTATCGGCACCGGCACAAGACAACATCTTGTTGATACGGACAACGTGGAAGGGGTGGGCGCGGACTCGGAGGTGGAAACCCTCCTTACCGGTGTTCTTGACGAGGTACTTGTTGGCGCAAATACGGGCGGCCTCGAGGGCCTCGGAGCTCAGCTGCTCATACTCGTTGGAAACGAGGTGAATGCAGAGAGGGAAGTCGTCAACATTGGCGCGCTTTCGGCCAAGATCGAAGATTCGAATCTTGGGGTCGGGGACACCACGGTTGAACCGAGACTTGGGGTACGGCTGGAGGGAGAGTCAGTATGAGATTATCTTAAGAGATTTGTAATTCAAAGAGACCACCCCGCAGAGGAACAGTATGATTTCGTCATGGAAAAATCCGAGCGACATCAAAATCACAGCATTTCTGCAGATATTTCAATAAAGAGAAAGACGCACCTTGTTCTTGCAGTACCGGTAGCAACGGGCAGGACGGCGCGCCATTTTGTCAGATTGTTTGGTGGATGGATTTGCCGGCTAGGAGTTGTTGGGGTGAAGATTGCGAGGGTCTCATTGAAAGGAGGCCACAATGCGCTAATTGCTCGTGGCCACTGACTAAGCAGCTGCACGTGATGATAAGGGTTTGCACGGCAAGCTTAGCTCAGCGCGAAGCTCGTTCTTGTTAGCCTGCAACGCAGGAATCCACGCGCCAACTTGAGCTCCTCAAAAGAGCATCTGTCGACGACTCGTCAAGCTGGAGGCAGACAATGATGTCTCGAGATCTGACCGAGAGGATCGAGTATATGTTCGCTCATCTGAGCCCCGGATTTCTGTACAATATAGAAAACTTGTTATTGTGTTTTTTTTGGCGTAGTGTATGACGACTTATACTGTGTTGTTGATAAAACACTCTTATTGTGTTACTTTATGTTTACTTCTCTCTTCATAGAAAACTTGTACTCCTGTTGACGAATAGCATCAATAAACTTTGACATTTGAGAATACTAGTGCCTGATCTTGCTGATGCTCGAAAGTGCTGGAGCAAATCATGCCGATATAATATCAAATTGTCACTACTAGTACTGCAATGCCTGGAAATATTGCCGCTGTTCTTATTTACCGCTGCCATGAAAGGTATACCAGTCCAGGAAACGAGACGCCCGGTCTAATGTCGAAGCTACAGAAAATTGAACCTTTTGCATCTGATTCAGTCCTGGCAACAGCGATGTAGGCAAGAAGCCGCAATGCTTTTCTCTTATCCAGGAATAGAGTCAGAGACTGTCTAGAATAGAAGGTGTTTAAAAGAAAATTGAATAACCAACCGCTTCAGAAGTCTCCGTTTAGTATAACTACATAGCTTCATCCAGTGACACAAGTTTCCAACCCTCACATATACGAAACAGAATGCCTTCTATGGTTTAGCCGTCCTTAAGCCAAACACCAAGAATGAGGGGGTGATAATAACACCTTAAGAAAAGTCTTGTATTCTCTAACACTTGAAATGTCACGCTGGAGATTATTGATACGCCTAATCTCTCTATAGCATCAGAAGGCCTAACTCAAATCAAGGGGCTGAGCACAGGAGGCATATTAATAAATATATAGATTAGGGGGTTCTATATAAGGATACTATGAGATTATATAGATCAGGTTTGATCAACATATGTTGCCATATTCCAGAGCATTAACGAAGTGAACGTAGGAGTGAGAAACAAGTCGACTTACTGCAATATGCTCCGAAATACTGGCGAGAGTGTATTGATACCCCCCACGTTTCCTACTCACCGTGTACTTCACGGGGTCTAACTACTTTAAGAGATTGGGCACCTGCCTAGTTCTTATGTATTAAGGAGCAATGGTAACAGAGAGGTGTACTCTTGTTGCTGGAGGGAAAGAGTTAGAAACTGCGGGAAGTAACACCCCCTTGCTCCTAAATATATATATTTAACAATATACTTAGAACCAGCAAAACAGCAAGACTTTGCGAGGTGCTCCGTAATAGATTATTACGCGGAGCCATTCTCGTCGAGAGTCCTGGTGCCACGCCGATGCTAGCTGAGCATTTCATAAGTAGCCACGACTCTCAAGCGCATATGATGTTGCAGCAAATCCGGAATGTGGGGAATTGATTTGGAGGTTTTCGTCTACAGTTGGAAATCATCATTAGATGCCGTGCATAATCATATTTGAGCATAGTCAAGCCCTAAATACTGTAGAGAAACCGAGTAGTTCGTCGTTGTAGTTTTCTGTAGACGTTGGCCACATGGATTAATGTTTCCTAAAGTGTTGTTAAAATTAAGTTAATCTAAAGCAATCCAGCGATAGAACAGAATATGGTTATTAAAGCAAGATATAATCGAGATAAATCTCCAAGTGTTACTATAAGAACTTAATGTGGGAATGATTTCTGTGAGAGGGCAGGGGAGAAAAGGGGGTTAACTGGAAAACTGGAAAAGCAAGTTAACCATGGAGATCGCGAGGGACCCGCGATGATACCAGTGTAATTTAAATGAGTTACTGATGAAGAAATGTAGAAGCAGTTTTTCAGAGTCCCAATAACAGAAGATGCAGACTCAGGGGAACATAGCAGTGCCAGCGCACTATTAACTGGCAGGAATGAAGAACGGCACTAGACATACTATACCAGGTAGCTCCACAGTTGAATAGTATATAGGTTCTAAATGCTAACCTATATTTCAATAAAAAGGCAAAGTGGCTTAATGGTTAGAGTGTCTAAGGTCGATGATTCTGGGCCTCTGGTTATTTTGCCAAAATAAAAAAAAATAAAAATAAAAAGTAAAAAACCGTGACATGAGCACTCGGCTTTTGTCTGGGAAGGGGGGTTAATACAAATGAATCTTTTTGGTCTCCGTATTTGTCCCATTGCTCAGTGAATTTCCGTGTTATGCAACATCAGTATAATTGTGTGATGTCTATCTAGGCTTCAAAACGCTGGTGATATCTCCTTGCACTACGTCCTATTCTATAACAGCCTATTCTACCACCAGACTTAACAGCTTTATGCAATCTAGTTAACTCTAACCAGTATCAGCCTTAATATACACTCCACGACCTGCAACCACACTCATATAAGATACTGTGAAACATGGCCGAATTGCCGATTGCAACCAGTTAGTGAACTACAAACCTTGCTGTCGAGTACCAACGCGATAGGATATCATGAAGCCAGAGGATTATTTATACACTGTCGTCTCCAGTGACCCTATTAATAGCACCTTGAGCGCAGTCACCCATGCTTCAGGTCCATTACCATCACCAGTGGGTGAGAACGAGGAACACTGATTTTCCAGATACCGGCCCAATCGACAAGTTCAGCTTATCGAATACAAGAGAACCCAATTTACGTGCAAGGGTTAAGCTCTTGGTCGCATTGAATATCTCCAAGTTACGTACCTAATGCACATTTCGGACCTGACAACTTCAGACATACATACTTGCATCTAAGAGACTTCAGAAGCCAAAGGAAAGCTCGCCACGCTTCAACATGACAGACAATACGGTGCTCGTTCGCATGACATGGTAGATAAAAAGGGCGGTACTACTCATGAGAATTGGCATGACAGACGTTGTTTGCTTCACTAGACTCACCAGCAGCAGACGGCAAACAAGGCCGATTGAGCGCGCGCGGTTAACTATGTCAAGCGAGACTCAACTGACAAAGAACGACTGAAAGCTACAAGAGAGAGTACTAAGATTGAGGACTCAAAACACAGGAGCTCCATTCTTAGCCAAAAATCTATAGTCGCACAACTGCTATCCATGAACGCAAAGACGTCGTTGGTCGGATAAATATCGGCGACTGATATTCCGCACTTCAACTCCAAAATCCAAGTGTCGCGATCGGATTTTGAGCTTCCCAATTGCCGAGTCCATCTCCCGCTACCATTTGTGAATGTGCCGTTTCAAACATGCTTCCGTAAGGATCAATCGGTATCTCTCGTGTTAAGCATTGGCTAATTCCCTCAGGTTCTCCTCCTCATAGACTAATTCCATCATGAGGGCGCAATTGGCCCGCCATGCTCGACGGGTCCTTATCCAACAAGTCCGATCCCCGTCTTGCGCTGTCTACTCAGCTCCCCTTCGACGAAGATGCACACCTAGAACAATCAACAATGGCTATTCAAGACGATTCTTCCTCGACGGTCTATTCTCCAAAGCTCCCCGCGAGATTCGTCAACCCGAATTCGAACCAGGATGGCAGAAGATTATGATTTGGAGGAGTCGCATGCTCGATAATTTACGGCCTCCGCTTACAGAAGAGCTTATCCAAGCATGGAAATCTTTCTTTGAAGGAAAGCTGTCTAGTCGAATGGCATTGAACGGTACACAAGCGATGCAATGCCGTCGACTCCTCGAATATCTTGTTAAAGAACGCGAATTTCCGACCCAGGCCAAGATTGAGATCCCCGAGCTTTTAAAAGCCCTCACTGCTCTCGAGAGCCTCCGACCCCGTGAGAGAACCGAGCATCATCTAGATTTTGCCAGAACCCTTTGGTCCGCCATCAATAACCCGAAGCTGCAGAAACCAAACTGGGTGACTAGTGGTTCAATATGGTCACAGTACCTCACTGTGCTATGCACTTTTGGTGGATCGAAGGAAGCTCTCGAGATTGTCTACGCAAAATGGAACGATGTCATGGAATTCTGCAAAAAGAAGACAAAAAATCCGATATTATCCTTAGCGGATGGACTTGCCAGGGACGGCTGTGAAGAGGACCTTGTCGAGCTGATTAACTATGCCGAGTCAAACGGTTATCCCTATGACAAACACCTTCAGCGCGTTCTGGTTACTTATTATGCCCAGCACAACCGAGTCTCCGAGACAAAGCAATGGTTCGAGAAGCCACTTTCATCTGGAAGTCCGTCAAACAAGATTATACCCCTGACTGCTTCCTTTGCTGCCCGTAACAACCTACAAGAATGGGTGGTTCCTTTTTTTCTTGAGATCGGCAACAAGCTCAACGAGAAGCCGGAGCAGCATTACTGGGATAGCCTGTTGCAGGCGATCCTCATCATTGGTAAGGGCTTACCAGAGGTGGAAAAGATGATATCACACACGGACAGTTCTCAGCAAGTTATTAAGACGACCACCGCCACTATTAACAGTCTTCTCCGAGCTGCTCTGGGAATGAACGACTCCTTATTAGCTGAGGAGATTCTCTCGCTTGCTACAGATAGGGGTCTCCAGTTGGACGGTGAATCTCACCTTATCCTCATGGAGATGCGACTTCAAGCAGGCTATCTGCCGGGAGTTCATGCAGCATACAAAAAAGTCACACACCACGAGCCCTGGCATGTTCAACCTGATCTCTGGTGGGATTTCGGCCGACTGGTAAACGAGTATATGATGGCTCTCACGACGCAATCAACACCAAATTTCAAGATCATCGGCGAGATCATCGAGATGTGTGAGGAGAATCAGGTACTCCTTGAGCCAGAGACAGTTTCTTCGCTGTGTATCCGATTCTTGGAGAATGAGCAGCACTACGAGGTTATGGACATATTATCTGTCCACTCATTCCAATTTAGCGCAGCGGAGCGAGAGGTTATTCAGGATGCATTCACCCAATTCTGTGTGAACCGCGGAACTAGCACTTCGCGAGCATGGAACGGGTATCAGATTTTACGGCAGTTCTTCCAAGATCTTAGCTTTGAGCATCGTGTACAGCTGATGGAGGCCTTTTTTGAGCGAAAACGTCCAGATATGGCATCCCATGTCTTTGGTCACATGCGACAGCACCGAAATAACGACTACCACCCCAAGCGTGAGACATATATCTCATGTTTTGAGGGTTTATCACGATGTCCAGATGAAGTGCCTCTGGATATCGTTCACAACATGCTCAAAATGGATACAACAGTGGAGCCCAACACTCAGCTCTATACTTCTCTCCTATTAGCTCATGCGGCTTGCGGGAAGACTACTCAGGCGATGGACTTTTGGCAAGCGATCACAGCCTCCCAAGAAGGGCCTTCTTATGCCAGTTTAGAAGCCGTGTTCTGGGCTCTTGAACGTACACCGAATGGCGCAAGGCAAGCACACATCATCTGGAAGCGGATAAAAAGTATGGACATTGATGTGCCACCGGCAGTATACAACGCATATATTGGTGCCGTTGCTGGCAGTGGAGAGGAGGCGGGGGTTCAGGATCTTATTATGCGAATGAGCTTGGCGACTGGGGGTGAGCCAGATGCAATGACGTGAGCTCCAATCCTATCTCCTACTGATACAACAAATCGCTAACATGAAATAGATTGGGCATTGCTTTCAACGCTTTACCAGGACAGACGCTGCAGTCGAATTTCAAAAGCTGGGCTCAGATGAGGTATCCTGAAGCATGGGCTAGTCTTGAGTCCAAGGGCAAGCGACTCAACAAAGACTCGCTATGCCAATACAAGCTCAACAGGATAATAACAGCTTGAATGTATCACAAAGATTTTGTATAAGACGAAAAGATGTTTGGGTGTAGACAATTGTATCAATATGTTACATAGAGGTTGAGGCTGTTATACATATGACCAAAAATAATGACCATGACATCAATCATCCCAGACAACATAAACGCCGGCACAGAACAAGTCGTTTCCCTTTCTATATACGACTGGTCTACTTCTGGCGTGAGAAGAATTGATCTCGGAGCATCTCGGGGTGAGCGTGCACGCTGGGGTAGATACCCATACCCTGCACTCGGCGGACCATCTTGGCCACCTTGCGCTGGTTGACGGGTCGAAGACGTGTGAGTTTGGAGTGGTTGATCATTCCAGAGGAGGATGTGAAGTGCTCGATAAGAGAGAAGTTCTGGATAAGATGTTAGTGTGTGTAACAATTGGTAGGCGATATGAACGCACCTTGTACATATCAAGAGGGCTGATTCCAAGAGCATCAATAACATCGTTGTTTCGCACAGTCTTCTTCCTCCACTTCTGCATCTCGACAGGACTCAAATCATGCGGCGAGTAGACATCACCAGCCTCCCATCGTCTCGGCATCTGCTTGAGGAAATCGTTTGACATCTTCTGGTTCTTGAGAAACTCCATCTGCGCCGACTTCTCCATAGTGTACGAGTTTGTCCGCGACTTGAATCGCTCTAAAAGCCTCGAAGCAGCATCTCCGCGTACTCCTCGACCAACTCCACCCTTGCTACTGCTGGCGTTCAGACCGGCCAGACGGTTGGCGTGTCCACCGGAGGGGGGGTGTCGACCGGGAGCTGAAGTAGCTGCTGTGGTGGAAAGGGGACGGATGATGCTGCGCGCAATCGTTGAGGCCGCCGAGGCCGTCGGTAGTTGAGGAGGCATTTTGGGCGGTCGTAATTGAAGCCGTGGGTCGAATTGACGGTTGCGAGGCTCTAGAGCTGATTTTGGTGATGTTCGACGTTGGAGGTTTTTCGACCAAGCGGAATGCGGCGGGGCAGATTCCGCGACTCCACTCAGATTTTATCGTTTTCTCATCCAACCTTGAACTTTTGTATAGCGGGACAGCAACGATTTCCTCTACCAACAACTGCGCCGACACATAAAAAAGGCATCGAACGAGGGTCACAGGGTGTTTAATAGTTGAAGGCGAACAAATACCGCAATCATGGTCCGAAAACTGAAGCATCACGAGCAGAAGCTCCTCCGAAAGACAGACTTCATCACATACAAATCCGACAATGGCCATCGCGACAAGGCCGTCATGCGACGGTACATGATCCAGAAGCCCGAGGATTATCACAAGTATAACCGTCTTTGCGGCGTAAGTCACTTCTATCTCGGGCGCATATTCATTGTACTAACAATCGCAGTCTCTGCGCCAACTCGCTCATCGCCTTTCCCTCCTCCCTCCCGAGAACGCAACACGCCGCAAGCACGAAGAACTTCTCCTCAACAAGCTCTACGATATGGGTGTTCTTTCCAGCGCCTCGAAGCTCTCCGCCGTCGAGAACAGCGTTACCGTTAGCGCCTTTGCGCGCCGTCGCTTGCCCGTGTTGATGACAAGGCTGCGCATGGCTGAGACCGTGCAAGCGGCGACGAAGATGATTGAGCAGGGCCATGTGCGTGTGGGTACAGAAACAGTTACGGATCCTGCGTATTTGGTCACAAGAGGCATGGAGGACTTTGTGACATGGACTGTGGGCAGCAAGATCAAGAGGAACATCATGAAGTATCGCGACCAGCTGGACGATTTCGAATTGCTGTGATCTGGCTGTTTGGATGCCAGAGGATGGAAAGGGGAAGGGGAGGAAAATGCATGGGCAATTGGGAGTTCGGGCGTCTTTGTATGTGCTCTTCTTTGGAGAATGCCACCATGATGGTTCAAAAGTTTGAGAATGACTCTCTCTGCGATAATAGACGTTTGGTCAAATCTCAAAGCTGTATCTTGGTTGTATGGGAAATACAAGTGTGGCAGATGATGTGGGCAGCTCCTTTTCCTCCGTCCCTGGCTTTCAGGTAGTGTTCTCCAAGTTTCTGCCTTGACATCCCCTTGGATCAACCAAAATCTTACATGGATGGCGTCATGGACGACCATGAGGGCAAGCCCTGAATCATTGTTCAGGGATTTTCTCAGATACGAACCATTGTCCCAGGCAGCTCAAATCTTGAAGAGAGTTTAGCTGAGACAACTGGGTATAAGATAAACCAGGATTATCATTCTGTTTTGGAGAGACGTGTCCAGGATCAGCATCTGCAAAGGTACCTCCACATTCTGCAGAAACAATATCATGCTACACCACACAATTTATATGCTAAGGATAATACAGTGACAATCATGATTGCTGTTGGGCGCCTTCGGCCCCGCTCGGCTCCGTATCCGGGAGGCGGAGAACTTACAAAACGAGCCGAGTCCCGTGTGGGCGTCTAAGTCAAAAGTCCCCCATCCTACTCTATATAAAGCAATTCTTCCTCCTTATATAACACCCGCATACGCATTCCACGGTCTTGATGCTTGGGTCACTGTGACTCATTGCCCATCATGGCAGTTCTTTCAACCCTCAAGGAGCTCATAGAGTGCCTCACTGGCCCCTATCTTTTCATGGGAATAGCTATGCGTTTCCTTCCTGGCACTCTTCTCGAGGTTGTCAGAAACAAGGACTTCCGAACTCTGTTCTCGCCAACCCGCTTCAAAGATGTTTGGTTCGGCAACTTTTGGGCTTTCATCGGGCCACAGGTAAAAGCCAACGCAGAGAACCGTGTCATTCCATTACTCGAAGGTCGCGTGAGAAATGGCCATATGGGAGACGAGGTTGTTGGAGAGCCCATTAACGGCGTCGTTCTTGAGATCGGTGCGGGGACCGGAATGTGGGCGGATGTGTTTGCAAAAATCAACGTCGGAGTGAACACCCAAGGAGATGCTGATGGAGAATTGAGGCGAAGAAAAGGAGGCAACGGCTTGACTCGCGTGTACGGCATTGAACCAAATCCCAAGTCTGCGGCAACTCTGAGACAACGAGTGAAGGAGATTGGCCTTGATGATATTTATGAGGTTGTCCCAGTGGGCATTGAATCCTTCAACGATCCAAAGGCGTGGGACGGGCGCATTGAGCCAGAAAGTGTCGATTGCATTGTCACAATTTTGTGTCTCTGCAGTATTCCTGAGCCTGAGAAGAACATCAAGCTTCTGTATCAAAGTCTCAAGAAAGGGGGTCGATGGTATGCCTATGAGCATGTGCGCGTCAATGAGAACAGGGGGGTCCTCTTGCATGCCTATCAATGTGAGTCAGTCATCCAGCCCAGAAAAGCAATTGCTGATAACGATAGGGGTTACTGGTCTTGTGTGGTCACAAGTCATGGGGTCGTGCCGTATTTGCCGATCAACAGGGAAATCGTTAAGAGAAGCCGGGCCATGGGAGAATATTGACCTAGCACAGCCTGAAGGAGAAGCAAGATTTGGAATTCTTCCCCATGTTGTTGGAACATTGACCAAATAAAGGGCTGTCCATGGTCTTTCACGCATATGGGAACAATGTCGCGGCTGGGAATCAAAATATGAGTTATGCATTATGGGTATCAAATCGAATGCGCCAACGCCCATCACAGCTCGTCGTCATCATCGTCGTCTGAGAGAAATATCGAGGTCCTTACACTCGACCCCTGAGCCTCCGTCTTGATCTTCTTTTCATCCTCAATCTTGGTGTCAACAGTCTCCATTTTTGTAGTCTCCGTCTTCACCAAAGCATCCTTAGTATCATGCTTTTTGATGTCTTCTTCTGTCAGGGTCAGCTTAAGGTCCTTCTTCTCATCCTTGACCTCTTCTTTGGCGTCAATGTCGTGCTTAGTCTTCACTTGAGCATCTTTCACATCCTCAACCTTGACGATGCCTTCTTGTATAAGCTTCGCAGCTCTCCTCTTATAAAAAGTGTCCAGACAATTTCTCCTTGCCTCTTGACTCCAGCTCTCCACAACAAGTGCAAAGTCTGTTGCGTTCGCAAAGCCAAACTCTCTGGCCATTTCGCAGAAATGTCGGAGCATGACTTCTTCAGGGGGATTGTACATGCTGTGTAGGCCGTCCCCTTGTTCGTCATCACTCTCCGCGAAAAGGGCGCTCTGTCCATCAACATCTCCAGAGGAGTACGTCGTCATGACAGCTCGTCGTGAGAGTTGTTCCTCGACTTTGGACGTTCCAACCACCTCACTATTGTCATGTGTATACTCGACACCCGCAGAAGTGAGGATCGCTTGGATCGCGTCGCTTTTTGGCTTTTTGGCTTTTTTGGATTCGATCATTCGTTGCTGGTTCTCTGCTGTGAGCAGAGTGGCAAGTTGACTCATGCCACCATCTTCAGCATCTGTTTCTTCATTCTTCACTACGGCAAGGTCCTCTCCATCCTTGGCCGCCTGCTCCATGTTGACATCCACAAGATGCACACCCGCCTTTGCTTCGGCAATATTTGTCTTGTTTACAATTTCCTGCAATAAACCACTATCGTTATGGTAGGTAAAGATGTTGGCAAGACCAAATATTTCGCCCTTTCGATCAGTGTCCTGTTGGACACCCTTGAAGTAGCGACGTTCAGATGACGCAGTGTAGCCAATGTTTGCTTGCTGCTGTTTGTAAATCTGACGCGCGTACACAATCTCCTCGACTGTCCCGAGCGAGATAAGGCGGAAAACCTCAACATCGCGAGTTTGGCCGATACGATAGGCTCGATCCTGGGCTTGAAGGTCATAAGACGGATTCCAGTGAGGATCAACAATAACGACTTTATTCGCAGATGTAATGTTGAGTCCCACGCCGCCAGCTTTGGTTGAAATGAGGAAGACAAACTGCGTCGGGTCGGAGTTGAATGTGTCAACAACTTCCTGGCGCTGTTCATAACTCAAGGAGCCATCCAAATAGCTAACAGTGTAGCTCGTATTGGTGAATAGATGCTGGAGAATACGAAGAAGTCGCACACTGTGAGAGAAGACAAGTACCTTGTCGCCATTTGAGTGCCAGAATTTGAGCAACTTCTTCAGAACTTTCCATTTTCCACAAAACTCGGGATTAACAAGATTCTTAATCCGATCCCGATTATCGTAGACGTATTTCCAGTCCTCAGGCAAGCAAGTTCGAAGAGTGTTCAAATCTGACTCGTGTTTACCCTCTAAGTCGGTGGTTTGTGGCACAAGGAGAGTGAGATGATTTGCCATTTTTTGCAGAACAATCATGCTGGGGAAAACAATGTTCTGCCAACGCACGCCGCTAGAAAGGAGGCGATCACAGCACCATCCTCTCTTCTTGTCTCCACAGCAGGGCTCAGAAAGACTGCGAAGGAGATCGATATCCGCACTTTCCAGAAAGTTCTCGTATGCTTCCCTCTGGAGATCAGTAAGAGGACAGAAGACGACGCGGTCGGTTTTCTTGGGTAGTTGCTTCGCTATGATGGTCTTCATTCGCCGAAGGAAATACTGTGGTAGCAGGTTGTGAACGAGTTTGTCAGCGGTTGTTCTTGCCAGGCTGAGCTGAGCTTTCGTTGCGTCGTGAGACTGGCCAACAGTCAGGGGCTTGGTAACTCTTTGTGTCCATTCTGCCAGAGTCCCGAAGTGTCCAGGGTTAGTCCAGTCCAGTAGTGTCCAGAGCTCTTCGTATCGGTTTTGGATCGCGGTACCAGTGAGGCCAAGACGACAAAGCGCATTGATCTCATTGAGAGCCTTGGTAGTTTCTGAGTATCTGTCTTTCAGCCGGTGACATTCGTCAGCAATCACTGCGTCCCATTGAACCATGTTGATTGAGCTTCGACTGTTTTTGTATGTGTCGTAAGTAGTGATCATAATTTCAACTAGCCCTGCACGAGCGGTACTCAAGGCATCGTCTTTGTGGGATCCGTGGAATAGGTCAGTATGCCACCAGCCCCAGCGATCTAGCTCGTTCTTCCAATTCACAATGAGAGACCCGGGGCAAATAATCAATATTCTTGGGTACCATCTGTCCGGATATTGGCGGATTTGTCTCAGCCGCTTGGCGTCACGCTCGTCGCCAGTCTTGCCAAATGCAACTGTTAGAAAGGCAGCAACTTGCACCGTCTTTCCAAGTCCCATGTCATCTCCCAGTATACCGCCTTCTTGGTAGACAAACTTTCTGTGAAGAAATGAGACGCCGGCAACTTGATAGTCTCGAAGGTACTGGGCAATCGATGCTGGAATAAGCCCTGCTGACTGGGGCAACTCGATATCTTTGTACGGTCGTGACGCTTTTATGCCACTGCTTTCACTAAACTTGGGTCGCTCTTCCAGCTCTCTGAGTCTTCTCGTTTCTTCAAAGTGAATTCCCGAATAATCAGGAGGTACCATGAGAGCATGATCGTGGTGAAGTTTCCTCTTGGTGTCAAACTTGCGCCGTCGCTCGATCAGATAATCGGGTAAACCTGCCAGCTCATAATCATCTTTGGGTGTTTCATTCTCTGCGTGTACATCATCTCCTTTCTTTTTTCGAGTTGATTTTCGCCCACCACGACGTTTCTTGGGCTTTGCAGGTAGGTCGTCTTCGTCTCCAGTCCATTCAACCTTCTCTTCAATCTCAGTCTCGTGTTTTCTTTTATGCGCAGACTTTGAAAAGTATGAGGTGTTGTCCTCGGACTCCGAAGCCGTGCCGTCATCATCAGGTATTTCTATTACATCTGGTGGTGCTGGAGGCATATCGAAGAGTGAGGTCAATGGTGAAGTACACGATATGTTGAACGCGTGACGACGCGCTGTAGCGTCATAAGGAGCGAAAGCACGTGACTATATTTAAGCTTTGAGCATTATGTCATATTTTAGCGACTCCGATTGCCAAACTCTCAACCAATGGCTCAGAGTTAACTATGATGGAATCAACCTCAATTGCAAAGTTAGATACGCGTATTCGCGCTTCGAATTTTTGTCTTTTTGTGGACAGTCAAAAAGCCCAAGCTGAAATACTAGCTCCACCCTTGTTTCTATTTGAATCCATTGAACGCACAGCCACATCGATCGCCCATGATGAACCCGCTCGACAATGCCAAATGATCCTGATGAGTCGGCAATCATGAGTTTAATGATCCTCATCCCTTTCTTTCTTGGACTTGACGACGAGTTACAAAAATCCCAATGATACCAAAGTTCCAACCAATGTAAGACAAGGCAAACACTGCCAAACATAGCCAAGTTTGTACTTTGGTGCTACTGTTTTCATCTAATCAGTGGTTTGAGTTTGGCGTGTCTTGAAAAGTGTCCGCCTATGGGATAGCGCATTGTCCGTCGAGAACAGGGGACCCATGTTACACACATCTGCCGATGCAAATCTGCACAACGGGACGAAGAACAGTCACTTGTTGTTTGCGTCAACTTCATGTCGCGGAGTAAATGTTGGGGTAACAATAACATTGACGTGTTAAGGAATTGTTGGATTGACGGGTATCGAATTAATTACTAAAAAGCCCAGTGCATCTTTGCCTTGAGAGCCAATCCAACATGCGCCTCCATCATGTCGTAACTAAACAAAGGAAAAGAAACTTGAATCGCGCCCATGCCAGGCTTAAAATCAGCATCCAGCGCCAAGCGCGGAACACCGGCGTAAGGTATCAAAGCGAGGAAAACAATCTGCACAGCTCGTCACAGCGTCGTCGGCAGACACATGCGCCCGGATTGCTCGGCAGTCATTGGTGTCTTGGCTGTCAGACAAGGTGTCGCATGGATAATGACAACCGATGGCTGACCAGTCTTTGGCGATTAGAAGCGGGGCAGCCATCATTGAAGCGATCCGGGAAGCGCCGCATAGCTGAGAAGCGAGGTGCGAAGAGGCTTAGTACTTCAGAATGATGTACAGAGCGTGGATGATACCGGGGATGTAACCTGAAGCGGAACGTTTAGTAAACTGCTGAGCAATGTGCGAAGGGATGGTCAAGGGATGGATAAGCCCCAAACCACGGAGGGGTCGGATGCGGCTGGATATTGGAGGTTGGGATGAGAGACAAGAGTAACGTACCCAAGATGGTAAGGAGGATGTTGATGAAGAAGTCGGCGCCGCAGCCACGCTCGAGGAAGACACCCACGGGAGGGAGGATGATGGCAAGGAGGATCTTGCAGATGTCGCTATTAGAAGTGTTAGTATATGATCTTGTTGATTGTTCATATCGACCACAACGACTCGAGTATTCCATCCTGAGCTACCATAGCAGCCATGTTGCGACAGCCCTAACTGCGGATCTCTCGGGATGACGTCGCGAAGTCGAGTATGGTTTGGAGAGGTCGAGCTTACCTAGCAGTGAAAGGCATGTTGTCGGTTGTGAAGGCGAGGTGTTACTCGGAAGATGTGTAAAGTAGTAAGTGGTGGTTGAGAGTGAGAATATAGAATAGCTTCGTTAGACTGAGTTTGTATGAGATGTTAGGAACAAGATCGTAGTTGAGAGGGAGATGGTTTGTCTTTTATACAAGGCTCCGTCATAAACGGGCGGGCCAAGGACGGGCATGGCATCACATCACTCATTACACACCCAAGAAGGCAATCACTGCCAAACCAATTTCGTTCCGTACTTCCAACTTTCCCTGTCCAAGTAACATCAAGCGTCCGCGCAACCTCAACCGCACCTTCTTTCTGGGCACTGCGTCATCGACTGACTAGGATGAGGCAAGCCACAGGGACGACGAAGAAGACAGAGCGTGGGCCAAGCAAAATGTGCCCTGCTTTCTCTTTTTTCCCGCCTGACCTTGTACTTCGGTACATGAGTTTACAAGATTGGCAGTCGGGTGAGCCCGTGCGGAAAGAAAAACAGCGGGTTACCTCACGAATATCACAATAACAAATGCTACGTTGAACTGTATTATACCCTCTATACTGATTAAATTAAATAGTAAAATAATTCTAGAATTCTACATTCCTTCACATATAAGCTTTGTATCAATCTCTATCAATATGTGCTCAATATGCCCCAGTGAGCAATGGTATAAGTGCCTTTGCTTTTCTTTCCATCACCCCGGCCAACATGTCACGGAATTGAGACGGTTACTCGGGCTACGTCATGAGGCGAATGCCGCAGTGTGGCTGGGGCGAGCCTCAATCAATGGCCAATTGGGCTTGATCTTAGCGAAGCGAAGTGATTGACGATGTAAAGGATTCGTTAATCGCTGTGGCTGAGTTATCGAAATCCTTCATTCTCGATGCCAAATTCAACCTCAAATCTCGATATAGATCTGTGTATCATGTGCTGTGGCCACTCTGAGCCTCTCTGATATCGTAACTGAGGGTTCATGGGTCGAGAATGGATGTTATGCAGTGTGCCTGACAAGCAAGATTACCTGACACCCAATGGTCGTAATCAGCACGTTACTGGGTGCCTACCACTAAAAGATGCCGAGTCTACCGACTCCAACAGGGTCAATTAAAAGTGCCCTGCCTGAAAAGGAAACATGAATGTTGCTAAAATTTTCTTTGGTCATGCCCTGGGAATAAGCGCCCGAGCTGGCCTGCAGTTTCTAGATTAACCTGATTTTGACGTGGCTTGTCATGGTCTCCGCTGGCTCAGCTTGGCTCTTGGCTGGTTAATCTCATGTTTCAGAAGATTCGAGCGCACGCGTCAGTGCCAAGCTTAAACTGAAGTTCCAAGCCCTCTATCACGGCCTCACCGGCACTTGCAGGTGGAGGGCCAAGAGAGGACGAGTCGCCAGCCCCATTTCGACAAGTCTGGCCCTCGCCTGTAATCTCTCTTCTCCTTCCGGTCTTTCCAAGGAAAGCGTCACGATAAGGATGAGTCCGTCAAAGTCTAACTTTAGGTCATGATCTCAGAAGATGATACGATGATATCAGTGTTAGCACATCCATCAATAATCTGGGGTTGTAAAGTTTGAGCCCAGCTGTGCCGAACATGCAGGGTTGTGGAATACGGTTCGCCAATGGCGATCTCCTAGAGGATTTTCGCACTGGTAGACGCAAGCCGAGCTATTATCGTTCTCTGTCCAGTCAATATAGTCAAGTGTGAGAATGGCATTCGTCAGACTATTGATCTTGGTACTGAGATTACAAGTTCATCGATTATGAGACAATATCGTCCTCTCATATGTCAGGTAACTGTCCAACTATCAGCGTTTGCTCCACCAGTAATCTCTGAATATGGCCTTCTAAAAAGCCGTTATATACGTCCAATTCATCCAACCATGTATACACCAATTACGTCTGAGCCAAGGTAACTAAACCGACCGCCAAGAACCAGTCGATTGGAGATGTTGAAGGAGAACTAGTCTTTACGTATGCTGGGACTTGATTTTTTAATAATCTCATAACTTGATCACATCCAGTGTAGTGCCAGGCATGTTATAGACTATCCTCAGGGAGCAAGAAAACTTCTGACATTTGATAAAGGTGCCAAGAATAACTACCAAGTCTAAGAACCTAAAAAGTTACCCTAAATTTACCTAGGTCTTTTTGTCACTTAGGATATAGGTCCTAAGTTTTGCCTCCCCTAGACTATCTATACTGGACGAGAGAGCATACCTAAATAGTGCCTGGATCAGTGACCTGGCCATCATGATTCTGAATTCGTATTTGGTCAGAGAAGCAATGGTAGGCCAATGCATTGTATTCATTATTATGTATTCTTATCGCTATGATAGTAGGCGATGTCATTATATAAAACTTTTTAATATGGTGCATTACAATGTATCCACAGCCATAAATATATCTGTAAATCCCAGTCAATCTGCCATACAGGCATCTTACAACAGCACTTGTCCTTATCGTGAACCAATGGCTTATTCCTCCTTGATCTCAGGAGTGACTTCCCAGCGCTTTCCGAAGAAAACGGTGCCCAAGATCTGAGATCCAACGATATATCCAATGTAAGCACCGACAACAATGGTGACGGGCCACTTCTGCCACTCGCGATCCCAGTCGAGGGGAATAGGAACAGCTCCAAGCCAAGCTCCAACCACTGTTCCAATAAAGCCGCCAAATGTCTGATCAAATGGAGCTGATACACCAACCACGGCCTGAAGAGGCACGGGGTCGGAACCACGAACGTAGAAGACAGGATAAATCGCGAGTACGGCGATATGTGCGCAGCACAAGAATGTATGAGGAACATGTGTAAGGAATGGCGCGCCGAAGAGGACAAGGAGGAGATGAAGAGCGGGCGTCAGAATTAGAGCGAGGAGTAATGAAATAACGGCGGTCTATGCCAATAACATTAGTTTTGTGGTTCTCACGCATATCATAGATACTTACAGGAAAAGGCTTTGCCTCCCGTCCATCTGACTTCTTCTTCTCACCAGGACGCGGCTTCTTCGAAGAGGCCGAGGATCCCGCTGGTGGAAGACTCAGTATAAGATAGACAGCCTGAATAGCAGCAACAACTGGAAGGCCAGTCTGAAGAGTCGAGACGGGATCGGCCACCAGGGCATCGAAGCGCCAGTAGAACAGGCCAGCGAGCAACAGCTGATGAGCGACTGATGCGGGCAATGCGGCAGGGGAATTGACGAGGGGAATCGCGGGCACGGCGGCCTTGGGCGTGGGTTGTTGAGCGGCGAGCCCGCTCTTGATAAGTGTTGTCGACATGGTGACGGGGTCGACAATTGGCATTGATGAGAATTGCAAAGGAGTGTATTGAGCAATTGCTCGTAGCTTGTCTCGTCGCGATCGCCAACAAGGTGGTTTAGCTTAGCTTGAGTTGACAGCTGTAGCTGGATATGGAATCACGTTTTAGGTCACATGATGCCGAGAGCTGGCCGAATGTTCGGCTCCGAAGCTACTCTCCTCCGTGCCGCTGCCTCCCGAGTTTACTTACAGCAACAACTGTGTGACTCCTTTGAGCTAGAATTCTCCGAAAGGGACCTACCATCGACACGGGAGTAGGTAGACTAAGAATAAACCATGGAAGCGAATGAACCAGAATCGGCATCGGCGACAGCCACGGTAATCATGGCATGGTTATCATCATCTGGATCTCATGCGATCAAATCTGGGCTGTCTTGTCAATCTGGGCCAGAACCTAGAACGTGACTAGAAACGACAGGGCATATGCATTTTGGGGTAAGCATGAGAGCCTCGTGAGTGGTTGAATGACTATCATATCATGGCAAACCCTGGTGATATTTGCAATCCAGGCTCACGAATGCAACCACTTGCTCTTCGCCGTTCCCCGGAAACAGCGCAGGTCATTGCTTCGTTTGGGATCCAGAGATTTTAAAATCCTTTTTTGGGATCCTTCAGAATCAGTCGATAACGACGAAGTGTTGACGGGAGAAACAGGGTGTTGGTAAGGATGTGTCAATTGACCAATCGCCAGCGTCACCGGTCCCCGCCGACCAAATCAGAATCGCACCACAACCGCCTTCGACGCCCTAGAAATCGTGCCATGCACCTCTGGGCTGCTGTGCTGACTGATGATTTACGGTGAAACATGATTGGTCAGCTGTCAAAACACCCTCTAATACCCCAGGATCCAGGTCTCTACAGTGGCATGATGGTCGCCAAACCAGATGAAATCTGACCACAATGGATGTATCCGGCTGCACGGGTTCTGGGAGGTCGCCGTTTGAAGGAATCCTTGACCAAATTTGTGAACTTTAGTTAAAAATGATCGGCATCTCATTTCTGTATAAGAGGATGCCATCTACCGTTCCAAAGATAGTCTCTTCTCTCATCATCAGCATCTAAAGCATCAACAGAGCAATAACAACTCTCCACTCAACAAACATCTTCACCACTCAATTCAATTCTTTGAGTATATTACTACTGGGTTTCCTGCAAGGACAACTTGAAATTGATTCATCTCAAAAAACAACTCAACTCAACCAAACCACTTACACCAACTCAACTCCTTAAACTCAATCAACATGTCTCCCATCGTTGTTCGATCTGCCGCCCGCGCTGTTCAGCGCCGCCAATTCTCTCTCCTCACTGCTATGCGAAACGCTGGTCGAGCCATGGAGTCTCACCCATTCGAGCGTCTTCCCATCACTCAGCAGCCCGCTAAGCCCGACTACGCCAAGATGTTCAAGCGAGTTGGAAGCCAAGCTCTCTTGTAAGTTCCTCTGACATCTAAGAATCAACCAATATTAACTAACACCGTCTCAGCTTCTTCCCTGGCTTCGCTGTCATCCTAGGCTGGCCCCTCGCTGCCCAGTATGCCTTCGACGGTAGACTGTAAAGGATAGATATACGGCACTCCAATCTCTTGGATAGACTTCGACCGAGCAAGACTCGACGGTACCACTACTCGATAAACACATGCACGCATGGGTATTTGGCTATTGGGACCAATAGGTTGTGACAATGCACAGTCACTTGTACATAGCATGGAAAGGCGTTGAGGTGCATTGCAGGAAGGGTGCTTAAAGCAACCCATCTACGACTACATATGATAAATTTTTAGAACTATATAATTCCATATGTTACAACTTCAAAGCTTCCTTCTCTTGTGATCGCCGTCAATTATCTCCAAGATTCGCAGTTCATCTCAAACACCCCGCTTGATATTCAGATTACATCACTTACATTAATTGTCCCATGCATCAATAATACGGGGCCCCTACTTTAGCGATCGCTATCCTTGAGAACTCTATCTTACAATGAAACGACTCCCTGGCAATATCTCATGCACCCCCCAAATACGCCGAGTTATACCCCGAATGATACTCCTCAACATATTTATAACCTGACCGCTTCTGCACTTTCTTTGAACCTGTCAACCTTCTTACGATAAAAGCAGCTAACAAGAGAATAGGTGCTCCAACGCCGATACAATACCGATACCAATTCCTTTCTTCCATCGACCCCCTTCCTCTTGGCTCGCTATATCACGCTACATTTCAAGATATGGCACCACGTCATTGTCCATGACTATGAAATGTTGGGATTTGTCCATCTATGGGTTGCCATGCACTACGGCCTTGCCTTCATGAGGACTCCTCGGTTGTGAAACAGCCAAAATATTCATGAGATTACTGGCGGCGGCCTTGACTTGCTCAGCTTCAATATCGTTGTGGCCCTTATTGGGAAAGTCATTGGCGATATCCTTGAACGTGACTGTGTACGACTTCCCTTTTTCTTCAACTTTAGTATTCACTGTTCGTATTTTCTTGCTGTTAACTACCAAAATTTCATTCCCTGCCTTTCCCACACGTCAAACTACTCGAGTTACTTGGTCGATCCGTGTCTCTCACAAAGTGTCACTCAACGAGAGTAGAGTATTTATCGTCTGTTCCCTTCCAACTGATTGTATACTCCTGATATCGTAGAACCATGGCAGTGTTCCCTCATTCGTGTTTGAACAAGGCCATGCGTTTTTGGGATAGGAACAACCCTTTGAGGTGTCCTCTTTGATCGTAGAACACCATACGAATGAAGTGAGGCAGATGGCACTGTCTTGCTGGCAGAGCCATATTTCTTTTGCAGGGTCAAAGGCGTATGCAGAATGAACCAGTGCTGCCCGACAGAAAGTAATCAGGAGTCTGCGGTGCATTTTACTCGAGTTGAAGAATAGTCTTGCATCAGGTGCCACAAACAAATCGTGTAAGTCATAAACTGAGAGATATAACAGTAGAAGAAGTTACGGGGGGCATTAATTTACTCACAGCGCAAAGTCAAAACAAACAAAATAAACTCATCGAAAACACAGAGGCTGGTGGTGTGGTATAGCGTCTCAGGTCGTCTAAGGCACTATCGCCATATCATATCACATGCATCAACGTTGTCTTAACCAGTTCAGGAGAACTTTCAAGTCCGTTTCCGGAAATTTGTCAAGATGAGACTGGAAAGGACACCTGACTATCTATTTTGAAGAAAATGAAGCCGGTCTAACCATTCTCTTACGATCAATAGCCCCCTCATATGTGTCAAGAGGTCACGGGGTTCTCATACCGTCTCTACATGTATGCCCATCTCCACATCACTGCAGCGAGCACCTGTATGCAAAATTTGGATTGAGACTCATCTATTTTTGAATGATTATATGTATGTATCCCTTGGTACCGTTAACATAGATACATCAATGCCCGCTTATTCGAGGAAGCTTAAACGGCCAGTGTCACACATCACCTTACATCATAAAAGAATATGACAAAGGCGGAAAACACCAATTAATAACCAGAGTTACAAAGTGCCTTATAAAACAGTTAATCAGTTTATATAAGCTATGGCCGTATCAACTCCATCATGACACAAGATGCCATGAAGCATATGCCAGTAACGCCGAAGTCTAAACTCCCATAACGAATCCGAGGCAATCCCTATCTATGTTCACATATCATCATCTTCTGCGCTGCCAAACAAATACTCTAAATCAATTCTCCGTCACCATCTTCGACAAGGTCGTCATCCTCTTCCCAGTCAACCTGGGCAGCCATCTCCTCTGCTCTTCGCTGAACCTCGGCCAGACCCGAGAGCTCTGCCACATAGCCCTTCTCTTGCAGAGCTTTCTTCACAAAACCCCATCCATCATTGCGGTAGGCGTCAAGGATCTTGGGGCTGCATGCGCTGCAGCAGTCGTAAGATTGACCGTGGATAACAATGTTCTTATACGTCGAGACATAGCCCCTGATTTGATGCGGAACCAAACCCAGAGGATTGTCAGGGGGGTCTCGCTCTGGAACTACTCCAGGAGTTGGCTGTGGTGCTGGTGCATCTTTACCCAGGGGATGTTGTAACAAGCTTGTCAGAAGTTCGACAAGAAGGCCAGACGCAATCCCTGCAACACCAGGTCGAGTAACAGTACATTGCTGGTCCAGGGTCTGGTCCTTTTGAGACTAAACGAATGTTAGATACGGTCTAGAATAGAGAAATGGGAACTTACATCAGCTGGGGCCACAACATCGTTGCAGAAATAGCACCCAAGCGGTGTCTGCCCCTCGACATGGCTTTCAGAACCATGCCGCATAACAACATACGAATCGAAGCCAAGAGCGGCGTTCATGACAATCTTTCCTTTGGCCTTTCCCATAACTGTTGGCAGCCATCGTGACTCTCTTGAATCCATGAGGAGGAAAATGGCATCGTGTTCGTTGATAAGCTTCTCCAGCTTTTCGTACTCCTCTCTTGTCTTCGACTCGTCTATGTAAGGGTGACCGAGCATAGGAACGAATAGCGTGTGTCCTTCACTATCTGCACCTGGGTAGATTTCTTTCAATGCTTCAGCAGCTCGAGGTGCTTTTGGCTTTCCTCCTTCAAGACAGTCTTTGAAGTTAAACAGTGGCTGTCGGACAGGGTTGGAAAATGACACTCGTCCGTAATCCACAAACGTTATCTTCCGGACGCCCCAACCCATAAGGTTTCTTGAGACATAACTTCCCAGCGTACCAGCGCCAAGTAGCAGGCACTTCGTGTTCTTAATCGCATCTAAGTCGAGTTCAGGGGCGATCCTCCATTTCATGAGCTTCAGGTTCAGGTCGACAGAGCCGTCGGCCTGTCGTGCAGGATCCATATACTCTCCTAGGTTGACTTGTTGTGCCTGGAGTTTGCCGTTACTCGACCGTGCCCAGCCAGTAACCTTGGGCATTTCAGTGATCTCTGAGTTCTCGACTGGATCCATCTCGATTGGAAGAATGACACTGCGAGCTTCGTGTCTCTTTGCCTGGATATCTCTGTAGCAGATTACTTTGGTCTTTGTCAGACGAAATCTTTGTCGGATAAGGACCAGGAAATTTCTCAACGGCCATCCAGGGCCTTCTGGGTACGTTGAAGGGTCAACAAATGCAACGTAACGGTCCTCCTCAGCCACCTGGTCGAAGAAGCCGTTCTCAAACTCTCGCAGTGAGGCAACTTCCCATCGAAAAGGAAGTCCCTGGGAAGAATCCGGATCATCTGTATCCTGCTCTTCACCGTGTACCTTCTTCACCAAAAAGAAGCCATGCTCGCGAGAGTCAACACTGTACCTCCAAGTTCCTACCCTGTCAACAAGTGCCGTGCTTTCCTTGGAGTTGAGCCGTTCGGCTGGACCGGATCGCTTCCACGAAGGATCAGAGTGCAGAGCAGGGAAGGCGAACCAGTACGTAAACTTGTACCTTTTCAAGTCCGCGTATGAAAGTATGATGAATGACGAGAGCAGGGATGGAACAGAGTAGATACTACCATCTTTGATCGCATCCCAGATCTAGAGTTGTCAGTGGTGCTCCAGCCTCGTTGGGTTCATAAATACCTGTCGGCCAGCAGTCTTAAGCATAGCAGGCTTGTCTGTATTCTTGAAATCCTCGAGTGTATTGACGTTCCTAATGATTCCCTCGGCCCTCATTGTCCCAAGAGGTGGACTGGGCGCATTAGTTCTGCTATGGTCAGAGAAGGACTGTGCATAAATCAAACAGCGGACCTACCTGCTGCTCGTGAGGGCATTTCCTAATATCTGCATGCGGCAGCTGGACTCTGGTTCTTCCAAGCGGGGTTCATAGAGGCCAAGGATGCTTCGCGCTGAGTCGTCGAGCTTGTCATGCTCAAGCTTTGAGCCAAAGAGCGCCGAGTAGAACGACAGCTCGATCTCTGAGATAAACGGGGCAAATTGCAAAGGCGCCGCCATCTTGATGAGGCTCGCTTCTATGAGACTCCCAACACTGAGCTGAGTGCGGTTGTTGTTAAACCGTGACAACTTTCACCCGTTTGGAAATTGCAGAGAGTAGCCTTTTGGGTGGGTTGAAGGAAGAAGGTTCGACCCAGCTGCTGAGAGCTGGTATTTGTACTGCTTGGTTAAGGCAGCAACTGCGTCCTTGAGGCAGATAAACCTTAGCTGCCCTGGTTTTTGACTCCTGTTATGTCGGCCTGTTAACTGTTTATACTACTGTTACTCGAAGTTAAAAGGCTGGATAACGTCTTGTATGGTTGAGAGCGATAGGGGGGCAAATTAGGATTGCTGTTCACCCCTCTTCTCCAACAGAAGATCTTTGGTGTTGTGTGCGGGGTCGACGTCACGATCACTGTCACGAGGGACAATGCAGCAAGGTTAAAGGTTGGATGCTGTTCGCTGAGGTGTATATGTGCGTCTTGTGGTTGCAGATTTACCGATGTGATCTGTTTCTTAGTCCGTTGATATTTGTTGGTGTTTTTTTGAGGCTGTAATCGATATGCTCTGATACGATCTGTCGGTCCTGTTCAACAAAGAGCCTGTCGCTTTCCTCGCCGCTACTGTGGTCGATAAGGTGAACAAGTCGCCAAAGTGATAAAATCCTAGCTTTGGTTGTTAAAGTGTTTTGCGAGGGCTCAAGACCTGTTATAGCTGAATATATAAGGTCATAGTTGTGTGTATTCGGTGATCTCAAGAAGGGTTCACCTGAACGGATAAGATGACCGTCACTGGTGACCATGAGTGGAGCTCCGCCTTAGGTAGGCATTCACTCATGGGTAGGCCTCAGGAACTAAGAAAACGTCTGACTCTGAAACAAGGTGCCAAAAACAACTAGTCTATGACCTACTAACAATATGTGAAATTTACCTAACTCTTTTTATCACCTAGAATAGATATCCTAAGATTTCTTACCTCCCTTGGGCAGGTCATCATAGCCCCACCGCGGGGTACTGGACCTGCACCTGTCTCCCGTCACGCAGCCCAACTTACTATCGTACCTATGGGGCCAGGCCTTATCGACATTTCAGGCGTCCACTCTGGTGTATATGTGGTTATCTCTTCTACGGTCACAAGTCTACCACGGGGTCACCCGCCCCACTTTTTCCGCTTACTAGGCTAGTACCTGCGGGGTACGAAAGGTTCCCTGTCAGATAACTGCTTCAAAAAATACCACCAAATTCATTAAAATCCTTATATAAATTACTCCTATAGTGTCTTCAAGGAAATAATAAGCTCTTAAAAGATATAAGATTTTATAGACAATAGCAGCTTTAACCTCCTGCCTTTAAGAGCGGCTAATGACCTTACTGGTATGTGTCACAGCGCGACCAGACCC